>JAUEKU010178592.1:0-10519 GCA_032274805.1 Gypsophila paniculata | reverse complement strand
AAGAGTGATGGAGTTCACCGTTTCATGCGGTTGTGTACCTTGAGGAGGAAGAGAACCGGATGGCCGCTTAGCATTTGTGGCGGCGAGTTGAGCAACTTGAGAATCCAACGCCTTGTTGTGAGCAAGTAGTTGGGAAATTTGTGCTTCTTGCTTACTCTGAGCGGCCAAGCTTTGTTGTAACATCGCTTTGAGCTCGGCCATGTCCGAATTCGGTGGCAGTGAAGGCGGTTGATGTTGTTGTTGAGAAGGAGTGTAAGGTGGCCGATTATGCTATTATGTGGCGGTTGGAAGTTCCGGTAAGGAGGCACATAAGAAGCTTGTGGCGGGTTGAGTACGTTCTGGCTCCGATAAGATAGGTTCGAGCGATCATAGCCGGGTTGGCTTTGATAGGGAAGGTCTTGTGGATATGACTGAAACCCATTCACTTCCCCATAAGCACCCACACATTCTCGGACATAGTGTCCCGGTGCTCCACAATTAGTACAACCCATCTCCGACTGAGTCACAGCATTGACTCGTTGCATACCACTAGATCTTCCAGACTCAAGTCGATCCATCTTTAAATGTAGTGCCTCCAGTTGGGCCCTAACGGTGCTAGAGGAGCTGCTATCGTCATGGGCTCTCCCGGAATTGCCCCTAGGATTACCGTATTCAGCAGTGTGAGTAGCCATCTTCTCAATCGTACTCCAAGCCTTGTCGTCATCTATGTTGTTGGCAAACCTCCCATTAGCAGCCGAGTTTAGGATGGCTCGGCACTCATCATATAAGCCATTATAGAACTGTATGCACAAAAACCATTCATGGAAACCATGGTGAGGGCATTCACGAACGAGCTTCTTAAATCGATCCCACGCCTCGCTCAGATTTTCATTACTAGTTTGTTGGAAACTAGTGATCTGGTTTCGTAAAATATTCGTCTCTGAGGCGGGAAGAACCGTCTATAAAAAGCTAAAGCCAATGAATTCCAATCCGTGATCCCGTTTGCTTCTTTGTCGAGCTCCGATAACCAATCACGCGCTTTGTCCCTAAGAGAAAAAAGGAACAACATCTCTCGAATTTGATCCTATATGATCCCAACTTGCTTGATGGTGGAGCAATAGTCGCAAAAGATTCGCATGTGTTTCGCGGGATCCTCCATAGGGCTACCTTCAAACTGGTTACGCTCAACAAGGCCAATGAAGGCATTTTTGATTTCAAAATTTCCAGTGACAGTTTCCGGCATCTTGAACCCGGTGGGAATGGCGGATGCCTTAGGCTCAAAGTGAGATGAGAGCTTAGGCATTGTGGCAGTAGTGAATGTCGTGGAAATAGAAGGTATGTCCTCTTCGTAGGACTGTTGTTCGGCAATGAACTCTTCGTTCAAAGCTTCTAAAGTGGCGAGATCAGTGGTTCTTGCGATCTCACGCAAAAAGTTTCTGTTCCTGTGAAGAGTTCTCTCGGGTGCGGGATCGTTCGGAAGCAAACCTGAACGGTGAGAAGTCCTGCGCATAAACAGAGAACTACAAGAAAACTGTGACAGACTGTCTCGAGGAACATAAGCTCCTCGAGATGAAGGAAAATAATCTAGAACGTAATAACAAGCAATAAAATACACCGTCTTCCCGGCAACGGCGCCAAAATTTGGCAGGTGGAAGTCGTATCCCTACACAAAGATAACCCTTCGGCACTAACTAATGTAGAAAGTGGAGTCAGGAGTCAAACCACAAGGAGAGGGAGTTCACTGCTAATTATTTATGGACAGATTCTAGACTATTGCGGTCACAAAATTGGGTTTGTTTTTAAACTAATAAACGTAATAAAAGGGAATGACGCAAACAATACAAAGACGAGTCTAGGGTCTCGGGTTCACAATGAATAATAATCGGGGGATAAGGGGAAATAAGAATGTAAATCAATTATTCAACTATCGAAGGTCATAAGATCGGTCAATCTATTATGCCCCGTAGATACAAAACTTAACCTGCGGTCGCTAGTATTAAGTCCGTTCTACCAATTGTTGTAGCCTACATTAGTCTTAACCCGGTCGGTGATAATCCTAATTAGCAAGACTAGTCAATCGATTCTGATAATTAATCAATCAACCAACATTAAAACAACAATAAGGCGATAGCAAACAAATGATTCAAGCACAATGAAAAGATCAATTCATCCCTGTCATACCAAGTTCCCCCTCAACTTTAGATCTAAGATTAGCTACTCATAATATGAGAAACAATAACAATAAGAATAATGGAAAAGATAATTGAAAACATAAAAGACGATTAAACTAAAAGGAAAAGATCAAAATACCGATTACAAGGTTGAAACTACGAAAACGTAAATGAAATCCCGAACTTTCTAGAGAGATAAGCTCTTAACCTAAAACCTAAAACTAACCTAAAATATTTTGGGTGAAAATATGAAAAGAGTGAAGTGTGTCCAAGAAGACCCGAGTTGGGGTTTTATATAAACCAAAATCGAAATAAGAAAAGTCGGAATAGAAGTGGTCTAAGCAGCGCAGCTCAATCGAGCCGAGTAAGTCTAACTCGATCGAGCACTACTCAGATCGATCAAGCCAACGGGGCAATCGATCGAGCATAGTACAGCTGAACAGCTTTTCTTCCTTTATTTGCTTCTTTTCTCCGTCTTTCCTTCCGAGCTCATAACTTAACCGTCTTCATTAGCACGCCAGTCAACTTCTATGTCGATACGCTCGGGATTAGCTCAGATTTGCTAAATCCTGCAAAATAACCAATAATATGGCAGTACCGACATTCTATACAAAATGTATCGCATATAACTTAAATAAGCTTATAACGTGACAAAATGCGATATTAAAAGAGATAAAATCATATATAAATAAAGCACTTATCAGTCACGACAATAAGGGAGAAAAGAACAAAGTTTTTGTTTGATTTTTGTTTGTGTAATAAATCTAAAGATTGAAGTAGTAATAAGAAGGGGTTTTAATTGATTTTAGTTTATCTTTATTTTTAATTAAATAGAAACATCATCATTGTTTTTAATTAAGACAAATAGTGATGTAGACTTTGGTAGTTGTCCCTTGGTGGATTCGAGTGGTCAAACGGGTCTAACCGGGCTCAGGTTTCGCTTTACGATTTGTCGTTTTGATTTATATAGACGTTTTATATAAAAACGATAAAAAGATATTTGGAAATACTTAAAAATTAGTTAAGAAATTTAGTTAGGTTAAAAAATCTAAACGGGTTAGGTCACACGTGTGACATATTTTGGTGGGGCCCAAAGTAGCCTTGTTTTGTGAGTCGGGATTTTCGTCATTTGAAATTTCGATAGCGATAAATATTATAAGCGTCAGGATACGATTTTGAAAAGTGCTTAAAGTTAGATTATAAGAAATAAAGGAAATCTTTTATTTTGAATGAGTAGTGTTTTCGAAATTTTCAAAGTCGGGATTAAATTTTATAAAATTTTTGGAATATGATTCTTTTGATATTTTGAAACTATTAAGTTTTATTTTCATTTTCCAGAAATTTGGCTCGAAAAAGTCAAGAACTAAGTTTGACTATCTAAGGAATTAATAATTTAATCCTAATCTCGAAATTAACTTAATTAATTAACACGGGGTGTTACAACCGTCTTGAGAATGAATCAAAGCTTGAATAAGTATTTGAGAACTAAATCTAAGCCCTAAGAATGAACTAAAAATATTGAGAGAAACTCTGTCTAACGTAGCCTAATCTTCGTACAAATGAAATAGCGAGTATATATATTATTTTTGAAATAAGAAATACGAAAAGGCGCGTAAAACAGGTGACGCTCGATCGAGCTTGGTCACACTCGATCGAGCATCAGCCCACTCGAACGAGCCCAAGGCCACTCGATCGAGCAGTAGGGCAATCGGTCGAGTTTCAGGCCTGTTTTAGCTCAAATGCTTCGTTTCTTCGTGCCCGTCTTTAGTTATTGGATGACTCGTGCTCCCGCTACTCGGCCTTCACGGTAAATCATCCTTCTACGTCGACACACGCTCCAAAGCAAGGTGAAACTAGCTCAGGTCCGCTAATTCCCGCAAAAGTAAACCAAAACAGCAGAAACATGTAGGGACGGAAAACGTATCGTATTCAACTAAAGAAAGCTCAAATGTGCGCTATAACATGATAGAATAGGGGCTAAAATATATATAAATCTATCACGTATCAAACTTCCCCTCACCTAAACCTTTGCTTGTCTTCAAGCAAACACATAGAAATAAGTACAACCAGGACAAGTGATAAGAGACACGACTTAGAGCCAAAAAGATAGTCACGTCTCCGACAAGCAACATGAACAAATGTGAGATACAAAATGGCTAAGGAACAAATTCCAAATCGAGAAATAGAAGAATAGTCACGCCACCAAGTCAAACTGTATAAGACTACAAATTTATCAAACCGTCGACCTTGCAAGACTGTAACGATCGAAGTCCTCGCGGGTTCACTCATCACACAATAAGAACAGGGTGAGTTTATGTGAAATATGCAATGAAAAGAACGCTCACCTACTACGACTCGTGAAATGCGCCTGCAACAAATGTGAAATCGACATCTGTAGCTCAATCAGTGCGCAACCAATCAGATGACCATAGTACATGCCAAGGACTTACACAGGTGGCCAAGGGTAAGGGGTAAAAAGGTGGTTGTGCTACCCGAGTTATGGAAAATGTGAAGCTCGAAATCGGTAGTCGCAAAGCATGAAAACCGACCAAAACCCAAGAAAAGAACCACAAGGCATAAACAAATAAAACTCAAGTGCCATAGCAGGAGAGACTATCAAACCTCTAAACAGGCTGAAACAACATACATAAACACCGTCTTAAGGCGTAAAAGCCATTATTCACATCGTCTCTTATTGAATTCTTTTTTTGTGTTTTTGTGTTTTGTATTTTTATTTCGATTTCTTTTTCTCTTTTTGATTTTTTTGTATTTTAGAGGATTTAGTATTTTTTTCTTTTTTTTTTTATTTTTGATTTTTTGGATTTTTGTTTTGTTTTGAGACAGAAAAACAGAAAATCAGTGAAAACCAAATCAGCTTTTGCTCACCCAACGACAACATATCCCTCCTAGCCAAGATCAATAAACAGATATACACCATACTAATGCGACTGACCCGATAAGGGTAGGAAGAATTTGGAACTGGTGGTAAAAGATAAGGCTAGAAAAACAGGCAATCAAAGGTTAGGACGGACTACAAAAGAAGTGGACCTAACATCTACAGGGTAGGAAACATAGGCCATTTGGCAATATGGAGCTCATAACATCTACAGGGTAGAGATCGACGTCACAAATATGCATGATAATGAAACGCAAGACACAAGGAAAACTACTCACAACCTATGCATGAGACCAGTCATGAATGATACTGGCCTAGAAGGCTCTAAAACTCACAGATATAAGTAGCTAATTCGATTACAGTCAACTCTATTCAAATGATGAAAGGTCAAAGCAGCGACTATGAACATAAAAACTCCAAACTAACCAATATATTCACAAAAGTCATGCTCAAATCAGGAAAACAGCGACAACAGAAGACATAATCATCGTAATCGCATAAGTCTCATAATAAAAAAGGCAAGGCAAAACAGCAAAACGAAGCTCAAAATAGAACACATATAACAGTGCAAAGCGGTCTACCCCACACCTAAAAGTCATAGTGTCCTCATTGTGACGCTACAGCACAACATCACCAAAACCAACAAAACTAGAGTACAACAATAGCAGGGAAGACAAAACTACCTAAAAAGAAAAATGCAGAAAAGGAAAATAAGGAAAGGATAGTACCGGTATTAGCAGACATAGCCTCCCCCACACCTACCGGAGCGCAAAGGAGTAGTGAACAACAAACACTCAACAATCGTGCCAGCGTGCATGACAACTTCAAAGAGTAGCATAAATTCCAAAATTAGCATCAGGAACGGACGGATCTGTAACATCCCGTATTTTTGAGACTTGATTTAACGAGTTTGGAGGGGATTTTTGGAATTTGAGTTTGGGTTGTCGGATATTGGTGTGTGGGTACTTGTGGGACTCGTAAAATTGTAAGGAAATAAGAGGTGAAGTCGGATTTGCATTATGAGGTGTATAGAATGAGTTCTAGGTCGTTAGATTTGATATTTGATTTAGTTTGACCATCTAACCCTCCTCCCTCATGTTGACTTGGTCAATATAGTAAACTAATCTTTCACAATTCGTTCATTTTCCTCATTTCACTTTCTCTCACTAAAACATAACACACAAAACAAAACAAATATCTCCCTTCTCCCTCTAAACCCACTTGGCACCCCCCACCCTGCATTCACTTCATTTTTCAACGATTTCTTCCCCGTCTTTCATCGGATTGCTTCCGTTCTATTCGATTTGGTTTCCTATCACCTTTCTGTACGTGTTCATAGGTCGTTTGCTAGAAGGTGAGCTTCCATTTGTTCATAATTTTGGTCTTAAGCTCACTCCAAAACCTAGGTTTTCATAGATTTAAGTTAGAGAACGATTCTAATACTAATCTACTATTTATAAGGACGTTTTGGTGTGATTTGTGATGATATTGTGATTAATTGTAGAGCTTGAGTTCGTGGAAGAGTTTAAGTGACGGTTCCTTCTTAAATCGCTTCTAGATCGTCTCTAAACCGAGGTAAGGGCTTCTCCCTTAAGGTCGTTTTTGTGTACTTTAACTTGTGTATGTTGCGTGTGTGACTAACATAACTGTGATGATTGCTGAACAAGTTCGTTTGTGAAATACCCGATGTTCGACTGTCACTCGATCGAGCAGGGAGTCACTCGATCGAGCAACGCTGTAGAATGTCGTATTTTGGTTGTTTATTTGTGTGTATGATGACGTGTACGTGTGTCGTGCTTGTATAATCATTTAGAGTAACTTGTGTAATATTTTTGGTAGGGTGTGGTGTTGTGTGAGGTGTTAGATTGACGATTTGATTGATTGAGCTTGATTAGATAGTAGTTGTGGACTTGTGCTAGAGCATGTGTGTGTTCAAGTATAATGCGTACCTATTGTCATGAATTGTTTAGTTCCGTACCATAGGGTAGAGAGTAGTTTTATATGTTGCGGTGTGTGTATGAGACAACATGATTAAATCTAGTTGTGTGGACTTTCTTTGTGTGGTGGTTGCTTGATGTTGCTACGGTGGTGCGGATTGCGTGAATAATATGAATGATGAGTTGATTGATAGAGTAAGGGCGTTATCTGAATGAGGGCTTGAGAATTTGTTTGGAGTAGAATAATAAATGACTGAGCCTGTGCTCGATCGAGCAAGGCAGTGCTGTAGCTATTTTCGGTTCGGTTTGATGTTTATGTGCATCGTTATGTTGGTGAATCCGTTACACTATGCATGTGGACATGATATATATTGCAAGGGGACGCGTTGTATGTTGACGTCGCATGTTGGACGGAATCATTGAGTTGGTAATGTAATGTAGTTGTGGAGTGTGAGAATGAAGAGTAAGGTAAGATAGGCCTTAGGGGCCCCACGAGGTTCTCTCTTGTTTACTTTCTTGCTTGGAAATACTTTCACGTTATCTTCGCATCGTTTAATATTGTTTCCCTTTATTCATTTGGGCTTGTTTGAGCTAACTAGGTTATTGTTTCGTGTTTCCCCTTTTCTCTTTTTTTGCATGTTTCCCCTTCCACGTAGGTGCATAGGATGATTGGATCGAGTGCTAGTGGGGAGCTTCTTGGGCTTGGCTTGGACGTTGATCACCAGGAGTTTACTTTTGCTTTGGTCTAGTTTCGCTATCACTTGAGACGAGTTGTTGTATCACGACGTTGTAGTCCACGGTTTTGGACATCTTTCACTTTTGTATTCTTGTTCAGTTTTTGTGTTTATTGCATTCAAGTTTTGAGCATGGATTCGTGACTACTCGTTGGGTTTTACCCGACACTGTGGCACTCCTATTTAAGCGAGACCCATTCTCCTTGAATGGGGGTGTTACAAAGTGGTATCAGAGTGTGATCCTGTATAAATGAACCTAAAAATAAATCTAAAATGAATCCTAAAATGAATAATAAAATGAACTTAGGTGGTGTCTTAAAATGAATGTAAAGGATATTAAATGAATATAGGATTAAAATGAACCCCATGAAGAGGAGTGGTGATTCAAGCAATGCCTTGGAGAGGCTGACGTCCCAAACCAAGGAGGGGAGACATCCCTAGAGAGCTTGATAATCATGAATGGTTAACCCGGGGTAGTATAGGTGGGTTACGATGTGTTGGTGTGTGATTTTTTATGCGTGTGCTTGATATTGTGACCTTGTGGTGATGCTTGGGAATATTGGAAGATATTGTGGTGGGGAAATGGAGATGAAAAGTAGATGAAGTGATGACTTGAGAAATGATGTAGATAAAGTGATGAATGCGATGAATTGTGATTGAGGAGTAGGAGAAGAGATGATATGCGTGATAAAGTAGATGAAGTGATGAATAAATGAGATGTATGGTAGGTGAAGAGATGATGAGATATATATGAATATATGAGAAATGGTAGATGAAGTGATGATAAACGTAGATAGTAGATGAAGTGATGATATGTGAAATGGTAAGATGAAGAGATGAATGTGACGAGACATGATGGTAATGTGAAATATGTGATTGAGATGCCGTTTATTGTTGAAGATTGAAATATTTGAATGAATGTTTAAAGTTGCTATAATCTTATTTGCTAAATGATGTGATTTGATATATAGGAATGTATATATGCTTGGCAATTTGATGTTGGCATTCTTGTGATAATTCTTTAAGCATTCATTTATTTTGTGCATTAAATGATGGAGGATGAGAATAGGACTCTTAAAGTCAATGGAGGCACTGTAGTGAGTGTGTTGAGGATTTGTGTGATGATGAGTAGTATGTGTAATATTATTGTTATGAATGAATGTTTTTATCGTGATATATGCTAGGTGTGACATGGTAAATGTGTATGTTGCATGATTATAGTTTATACCGTGATTGTAAAAATAATTACTTAAGTATTGAGTTATTAGTCACATATTTGCTTGGTTGTTTCTTTCATGTAGCATTATACCAGTCACATATACTACTAAGGGGAAGCAGTTAGAGAAGGACGAAGTCACACCATCCGTGGTGATGGCACCCAAGGATGTGGAAAGAATCTTGGCAGCTAACGATGCATTAGCGGAGGCGGTGAAGGCTTTAGCCAAGAAGAGGGTGAAGGAGACTCAGACGACTGTTGCATCCATGAGTGCGGTGATTGCTAGGCATCACCCTCCCGAGTTTGACGGGACGGGCGGTCCTACGGCACTTGAGGATTGGATCCGTTTGACAGTGGGGTGCCCAGATGCACTTAGAGTGGACCAGGCCGCTTGTTACCTCAAGGGCCGTGCTGACTTGTGGTGGTACGACAATGAAGACCACCTTAAGTTGTACCACCAACCAGGCACCAATGATGAGGAAGTTTTCGTTTGGGCTAGTTTTAAAAGGCCATCCGAGATAAATTCTTCCCCGAACATCTCTGACATGCCAAGAGAATAGAGTTCGATTATTTCAAGCAAGAAGAAGGAATGACGGTAGAAGAGTACTACGGGAGTTTTATGGAGCTCTTCTCTTACTTTTCTGACCTGAAGATGAGTGATGAGGTGCTAGCAGCTCGTTTTGAGAGGGGCCTAGCTATACATTTTGAGAAGATTCCAGCTGGAGTTCCTACGACTGTTCGAGATGTCTATCACATGGCGGGCCATGCCCAACGCCTAGTTGACTTGAAGAAGAGCATGCGGGCCGAGAAGAGGAAAAGAGAAGGCGGTGACCATGGGAATTATCGTTACAAGAGAGGGAGTTACAGCCAGCCTTCACCCCAATCTCGCTACTTGGGAGCGACGAGGTCTATGAGTGGTAGTCGAGCTGTAACTAGTCCAGTGAGCAGAGGGGCTTTCAGTGGCGGCTATGGAGACTAAAGAGGGCTAAGACCCGTACGTACTTTTGTCGGCGTTGTTCGAAGAACCATCTAGGAAGGAAATGTGATGGGACATTGGTGACATGTTACGAGTGAGACCGAGTGGGCCACCGGGCCTTTGAGTGTTTTGCAAGAGCTTCTGTTGGGAGTGGGTAGAGCGGGAACTTGCGTGCACCTGCTATTCGCACGGGGAGCATCACTCAGCCTAGTGGTGGACGCGGTTTTGGAGGTGGTTGATGTGGCTCAGTTGTATGTCCAATCAAAGATAAACAATACAAACTCTAACAATATAGTCAAGGCAAATAGGGATCGAACTCACGAGGAAACGGGATTTAAGCATGCAAAGCTAGGCAAAGAACGCGGTCGCAAGATCAGACAATATGGGGTTTATCTAAGCCTAAACAACAAATAATAAGATATGAAAAGGACTAGGGCCTCGGGTTCCTTATGAGTCAGCTAAGACGGTCTGGGGTTGATAAGTGCTTTATTTATGTTTATTTACATCCCCCTTTGTATCGCAATTTATCGTGTTATAAGCTTATTTAAGTTATTTGCGATACGTTTTGTATAAAATGTCGATACTGCCGTATTACTTGTTATTTTGCAGG
>JAUEKU010178581.1:0-10519 GCA_032274805.1 Gypsophila paniculata | reverse complement strand
GTGGCGACTCTTTCAAATGATAAAAATGTTTTAGACAGAGACATTTTCGAGTGGAGCGTTTTTCCATGGTCCACAATTTGGCGACTCCGCTGGGGATGGTGAAACTTGAAAATTGAAGGATGGCTAATAGGTTTTAGGTCACGTTTTTTTCTTTTTGCATTAGATCATGCATAAACCCAATTGAGACTTTAGGATTCGGACCACTTTCCCTTTGGGTTAATCCCGAGGTACGGAAGTGACGTCCACTATGCCCGATTTAAGTATCAAGATGATCCCGTGGAGGTTGGCAGCTGCATACATGACATGTTGCTACGGGCGCATGACGAGTATTGCTGGCCCCCCTGACTAAGCGGTTTCATTGGCATAGACCCTCTTTAGAAGACCGACCGAGACTTAGTCGAGTCTAGGCTCATGCATCATGCTTGCATGCGAATGATTAACTGAGTGCTTGATCATCGAGTCATTTTTCAAACCGTCCCTTTTCAAAACGAGTCAAAGTTTTATAGGCCTAGTTTATCGAAACTTTGGGTTCGATTTTCACCCATTGGTTCGACATTTTAGCCCTATTCTAGCTCTCTTTTTCGAAAATTTGGGTCCATGTTTCGAAATCCTCAATCATTTTATCAATCGACTTTCAATCCCGAACTTTTAAACCTCCTCTTTTGAAAAAAGATCCTTTGCAAGCCGAAGTGCTGCCCATTTCAAAACTCATCCTTTTCAAATCGACATTTCATATCCCGTATCCAACCCATATCGAGAATCGAGTCTGTGTCAGTTGGGTCGAGTCTTGCCTAAAGTTGGGCCGTGTCCACCCCTTTTGAACGTATGGGTCTAGTCTTGGGCTCAAGTGAGCCCTTTGCTTGGTTAGAACCCGTTTCAAGTAGTCACCCAAGTCGATCCTTGGGTCCAAGTCATGTCAGTCAACCAAAGTTGGTTCGAGTCGATCCACAAACACATCCCGCGTAGTCCAAGTGGGACGTTTGTCTTAAGACCCAAGAACCATGTTTGGTTCGAATACGGGTTTTGTCAAGTCGGGCCTATGTCATGTTGAGTCTAAGGCCCAAGTCACACAGTTCATCCCAACGAGCCAAGCACGCTCTTTCATGGGATCCACGTCAAGTCGTAACCATGTCTAGGTTTGAATAAACCCCCCTTTGTCACGTCTAACCCAAGTCGAGTGGGCCCAATTGCTCATTCTCTGGGTTTAAGTCCAATGTCAAGTCGAGTTAAAGTCCGTCACGTTTGTTTCGAGTCGAGTCTTGTCTGTGCAGGAAGTTTTGGTTCGATAACTGACACTCGCTTGGGCTTTTATCGTAGAAAGGCCCCCGCAAACAAGAAGCATGACTAACGCAGAGCAACTGAAGTTGATCAACGAAACTCTGACCGCAATGATGGAACGTTTAGCGTCTTTGGAGGCCAAAGTCTCGGTGGAAAGTCCTACACCACCACCCCAAGAGACTGAGTTTGAGAAACGGTTCCGTCTGATAGAGGAACAACTGAAACTCTCTCGTGGGGAAAATGTTCACTATGAAAATGCTAGAGGGTATACGCCTGTCCAGGATAAGCTACCAACCAATTTTGTCCTGACAGATATTCCCAAGTTCAAGGGGACAGAAGATCCATTACAACATATCCGTTCTTACAAGGAGTACCTTGCACTGAAAGGGGTACCTGCTGAAATGCTACCCCACATTTTTGCTCAATCTCTGGGAGAACACCCGAAGGCGTGGTTCTATAGCCTTGAACTCAAGAACTTCCCCACTTTCGAAGATATAGCGGTGGAGTTCTGTAAGCATTTCGCTGACAATGCTGAAATTCAAACGACTGTGCGTACACTAGAGGTTATGACACAGAAAGACAAGGAGGGATTTACGGAATTCCTCAATCGCTGGCGCGCTGAAAGCGTGAAACTGGCCAAGAGGCCAGAAGAGACTGAAATGGTAGACAAGTTCATTAAGAATCTTCGACCTGTCTATCGAGATGCTATCAAATATCAGAATTTCGGCTCATTTAAGGAACTTATTCGAGTCGGGAGAAAAATCGAGGACGATGTCCGCGCAACTGAGGCTGAAAAGCCCAAAGGGTACCAAGGTGCCTCATCTTCTAAGGCTAAAGTGTCCCCTTCAGCCAATCATATTCAAGCCATCGGTCTTTCGGGAGGAACTTCTGAGAGGCCACGACGTAATGGGCCCAGAACATTTACTGACATTGGGTGTACCTATGCCCATGCCTTACAACGACTTACAGACCAAGGGAAACTGAGCCCAATTGGTCCAACCCCAGATCCACCAGCAGATCGACAAGGGAAATGGTACAAGCCCAATGCCTACTGTGCTTACCATCAGGGAAAGGGTCATGACACCGAAAACTGTTATCGCCTCAAGCATGAGATCCAGGATATGATAGAGAATGGGTCACTCCCAATCCCTCCACCTCGGCCGAATAACTTGAATAACCCTTTCGGCAACCATACCAATGCGGTGTTTATCGAAGATAATACTGATGTGTCTCATTTGATCCAACCCATTTGCCGTCTTACTGGGTTTTTCGTGGGGAAAATCTATGTGGATTGCTCTGAACTCATCCCAAAAGCCCAGAACGAAGTTCGAGTTGGGGATTTCGCCATCGACTGCACACCCTACATTCTACGAAGTGGAAGGAAGGTCCATGCGATCCAAGCTGATGATGAGGCTCACCATACAAAGGTAGCTATAAACGGCCTAAGTAGGGCTCCTATACGAACACCAACTCTAGTCAAGGCACTTGATGAAGGGTCGACCTCAGAGGCTTCCCTCACCAAGCAGGACCAAAAGATAGGGTTGGAAAATTCAGCCTGGGAACAAACTCTTAAGCAACAAGAAGAGTGGGAGAACCAGTACATGAAAGAAAGAAGGACCCAGCCATGGTATCTGAAGCTACAGCAAGAGGGGAAGGAAATCAAGAAGAAACTAGCATCTAGCTACCTTGGGTTTATCAAGCATCCTCCCAAGGACATAGTTCTCGAGAGCACTGACGAGAACTCATCAGCGTTTAAAGTCGGGTCCTCAGAGGACCTAATGGTAGGTTACATCCTACCGCGATGTGACTGGGACGCTACTGAAGTGAGCAAGTCAACGAAGGCCTGGCACCAGTGGTGGTTCAGGTCAGCAAGAAGAATGTCATACCTAGAGGAGAAAGCAAGGGTGGACAAGAATTACTACCACATCACTGATCGGAAATTCTATCAACCTTAGAAAAACGGTTATGCGAGCTGGATGACGATTCTGAGTCTGAGTCTGAGTCTGAGTCTGAGTCTGATGTGAGTCCTAGGGTTGAGTCTAAGGTTTTAGGTGTCGAAGATACCCCTTCCCCAGTCTTTCCTTTTCATGTACCCCCTCCTAATGCTGGTATTCCAGGGCCTGTCCTGAATACCACCCCTATCTCGCCACCGGACTCTGACCAGTTGGCTAAAATGTTAGCGCATTTCGCGCAATTTCAAATTAATAATAAGATGAATCAATTTGCTTACGACTTGTCTCTTTTATTTTGCAATTCGATTGATTGTTTTAATAACGTTGAGAATGAGACCGAGGATAGTCAGGAGGAAGAAGAAGAGGAGGAGGTAGAACCGCCTCTCCAGTTAGTAAAAGGGTTGGAGGAATATGACCAACGGAGTTCGGTGATCGAAGATACCGAAGTTGTGAATGTGGGTACTACCCTAGAGCCTCAAGAGCTTAGGATAGGTACAACCTTAGATCCCGCAGAGAAAAAGGGGTTTATCGATTTGTTGAATGAGTTCAAGGATGTATTCGCTTGGTCCTACAGGGACATGCCGGGTATTGATAGGGAAATCGCAGAGCATAGGATCCCAATTAAGCCAGGGTTCAAACCAGTGAAACAGAAGCTACGTAGAATGCGCAGCGAGTGGTCCTTAAAAGTCAAAGAAGAAGTTGATAAGCAGTTTAAGGCTGGGTTCATCAAAGTGTCGGAATACTCAGATTGGGTAGCCAATATCGTCCCTGTGCCAAAGAAGGACGACAAGGTCCGGGTCTGTGTCGATTTTCGTGACTTAAACAAAGCCAGTCCGAAGGATGACTTTCCATTACCTCACATTGATATCTTGGTTGACAATACCGCTCACCATGCATTGTTATCCTTTATGGATGGGTATGCTGGTTACAACCAGATAAAAATGGCCGAGGAAGATATGCACAAGACAGCTTTCATAACACCATGGGGCACTTACTGTTACACGGTGATGCCATTTGGGTTAATAAACGCTGGCGCGACGTACCAGAGAACAGCAACGACGTTGCTACATGATATGATACATAAGGAAGTAGAGGTCTATGTCGATGACATGATCGTGAAATCAAAGGAACGTGGTGACCACTTGGTGGCATTACGAAAGTTCTTTGAAAGATTAAGGAAATACAACATGAGACTGAACCCACAGAAGTGCGCATTCGGGGTTACCTCTGGCAAGCTTTTGGGTCATATCGTTAGCCACCGTGGCATCGAAATCGACCCATCAAAGATTAAAGCCATCATGGAAATGCCCCATCCTAAAACCGTGAAAGAAATTCGGGGTTTCTTGGGCCGTGTGCAATACATAAGCCGTTTTGTGTCGAAACTAACCATGATCTGTGAGCCGATCTTTAAGAAACTGAAGGCCGAAGAGCACACCATATGGGATGATCAATGTCAAGCTGCATTCGAAAGAGTAAAGGAAGTCCTGTCTTCCCCACCAGTTCTCAGTCCACCAGTGGCCGGGTTGCCTCTGTCGCTGTATCTAACAGTTACGGATACCGCAATGGGAGCGATGTTGGCCCAAACCGTAGACAAGGAAGAAAGAGCTATCTACTACATCAGTAAAAAGTTCTTAGAATATGAGTCGAAATACACAACAGTAGAGAAGACTTGTCTGGCTCTAGTCTGGGCGACCAAGAAGCTGCGTCACTATATGCTCAGCTACAGCGTGAGTGTATATTCCAAAATGGATCCCATTAAGTACCTGTTTAAAAAACCAGTGCTAAACGGCAGAATGTCGAGATGGACCCTCATGCTATCTGAATTTGATCTCAAGTATGTACCGCTGAAGGCCATAAAGGGAAGGGTTGTCGCCGATTTCTTAGCCGACAATCCAATCGAAGAAACCGACGTTGACACTTGGTCATTCCCAGATGAGGACGTTGTACACGTTGAAAATGACGTGTGGGACCTGTATTTCGATGGCGCGTCAAACAATATGGGATGCGGGATAGGTGTCCTTATCATTTCACCCAGAGGGGAGCACGTGCCGGTTTCAGTCAAGTTAGACTTTGCTGTCACGAATAATGCTGCAGAATATGAAGCATGCTTGTTGGGTCTGCAGAGTGCGAACAAGTTAGGCATCACGAAGTTAGTGGTACATGGGGATTCCTCTTTAGTCATTAACCAAGTGACGGGATCGTGGAAGATCAAGAGTAGCAGTCTGGCACCTTACTAGACTAAGATAGAAGAATTAGAAAAACTCTTCGAGAATGTGAGATATGTGTACCTTCCGAGGGAGGAGAATCAGTTCGCTGACGCACTGTCAAAGTTGGCAGCCTTGATAAACATTCCCGACCATATGGATAGTATGCCGTTGTGTGTCGAACGACGATCGGCACCAGCCCATATAAGTGTTATCGATGATGCCGAGGAAAGTGAAACCGAACCTTGGTATGCATCCATTGTGAAATTCAAAGAAACGGGAGAATACCCCGCAGACCTCGACACACGTGGAAAGCGTGCGTTGCGATTGTTATCCACCCAATTCGTTAGAACTAATGATGGGCAATTGTACAAGAAGACCGCGCAAGGCATTCTGCTGCGGTGCGTTGACAAAGCAACATCAGAGAAAGTCATGGAAGAAGTCCACGACGGAGAATGTGGGCCACACATGAATGCTCACATGTTAGCAAAGAAGATCCTGAGACTCGGGTACTATTGGACAACAATGGAGACAGATTGTCGCAGATATGTTCGGCATTGTCACAACTGCCAAATATTTGCAAATGTTCAACACATGCCACCTTCTATGCTATACACCATGACGTCACCCTGGCCTTTCTCAACCTGGGGAATCGACATCATTGGAAAAGTAAACCCATCTGGAACAGGAGGGCATTGTTTCATTCTAGTGGCTATTGATTATTTCACGAAGTGGGTAGAGGCCAAGTCCTATAAAGTATTGGGTGCAAAGCAAGTAGCCAAGTTCATCCAGACCGACATCATTTGCAGATATGGGGTACCACACGAAATGATCAGTGATCATGGGACCCATTTTCAGGCTGAAACTGCCGAATTACTCGAGAAATACAAGATAAAACGTCACAAATCATCACCCTATCGACCTCAGACTAATGGTGCGGTAGAGGCAGCTAATAAGACGGTTACGGTGATCCTTAAAAAGATAACCGAAAATTACCGTGAGTGGCCTGATAAGATACCCTTTGCTTTGTGGGGATATAGAACCTCGATTCGCACCGCGACTGGTGCAACCCCATTTTACTTGGCATATGGAATGGAGGCGGTCCAGCCAATAGAGTTAGAAATACCATCTCTAAGGATCCTACTAGAGAGCCAAATCCCAGAAGCCGATTGGGTCCAAGCTAGGTATGATTCGCTAGTAATGCTCGATGAGCGGCGTCTGAATGCTTTATATCAAGTACAACTCTATCAGAAGAGGATAGAATGATCTTTTAATAAGAAGGTGAAACCTAGAGGGATCAAAGAAGGCGATCTCGTTTTGAAGTCTGTGCGGGCTTTATTACCAGTAGACCCGAGGGGTAAGTTTAAACCGAATTGGGCGGGCCCCTATTTGGTGAAGAAGATTCTGACAGGAGGTGCAGTCCGATTGACTGATTTGGACGGAAATGACTTCTCGAACCCAACGAATTTGGACCAGTTGAAGAAGTACTATCCTTAGGACCTCATTCTCAATGTTATGAAATAACTGTTGAATTGTAATGTATTTGAGTAAGTTTTGAGTTTGGCATTTGTTGCCACTACATAAGATGTTTCATGAGAGAACTACGACCTCGGTTTGATTCTGTTGAAAAGCAGATACGTAGGCAACCTTTGAAAAAGGGTACAACCACCATTAAAATGAAATGTTTATTGCAGAAATTGAGGATTTCTAATAAATAGTACTTGTTTTATTCCAATAATTCCGGGCAAAGCCCATTACATTTCGTTTAAAGGGAAAGCAAATAAAAATGCATAAATAGTAATAATAGATAATATGGCTTAGATTCTAGCCTACCCCTAGCTGGGTCGTGACCCACCACTACGAGACGATGTCTCACCCATCATCACTCGAGCTCGTTTCTTCGGGGGGACTTCACTTTCTTCCCGCGGGCCTAGTCTTTCTTTTGCACTTAGTCGAGGGCCGAGTCGTTCAGCTAAGCTTGGGCCACTTGCCTCTCGCGTACCCAACCTCTTCCAAACATTTGGAGCCGTAGATTCAGTCCTAGGTGTCGTGTCAGTCTCGGCCTCGGGCTCGGGCCTATGAAGAGTCGGTCCAGTAAAAAATTCGCGATTTTCCATCGCCTTCATGTGCTTTTTCTAATCCACTTGGTCATCCTTGCGCAACCTCTTTCTGACCTCGAGTAAGGGCTCCTTGGCCCATTTCAAGTATGAGGGAGAAACCCATGTCGAAGCACGTGGCTCGGGGACATGCCAGATAGTCCTATGATGCCAAGTATGAATCCACTTTTGGCATTGAGAGTGTGAAACCTTGAGGGAAGGGCCCTTGGTAGCTTCTAACGATGGGACATTCTGTTGGCGACCGAACTGTCGAAGTACTCGGTCTGGGTAAATGTAGACAGCATGATCCAAGCCCAGCAAAGTAAGATATCTTGTACGATCTGTCTCAGCAAGCCCAGTAAATGAGTTCAGGTGAAGCCATGGCAAGTTCCAACGAACATGAGAACCGGCACCGTTAGTCAACATATCTCGCCAGTAACCAGATCTTTCTTCAACTTTGTAATGTCTACGTCGAGCGGTGAGCTGTTTGACCTGATATTTGTCTGGGTTTGCAGGTGGGTCAAGTAGTGATAGCCTCTCAACAAGCCAAACCTATCAGAAATGGGTTGGGATGTCAAAAAAAAAAAAAAAAAAAAAAAAAAAAGAAGCAAAAAAAGAAAGACGAGAAAAAAAAAAAACGAAAAAAGAAAAAAAGAAAACGAAAAGAAAAAAACGAAAAAAAGAGAAAGAAAAGAAGAAAAAAGAGAAAAAAAAAGAAAAGAAAAAAAAGAGAGAAGAAAAGAACCTGCAGAAGACGGGATGACCCCATAAAAGAAGAATCGGGATTGGCCTTGCAAGCATCTAGGCCCCTAATTGTTTCAGCGAGAATGACCCAAGCCGGATTGGCCTGGTTCTCCATTTGCTCCACCAGTCGAATGAGCCTAGCTTGGCCACGATGGGAAGGCATTTCAATCGACCCCTCGAAGCAGTAAAGGTGTAGTAGGATAAGGCCGAAGGTACGGCGACGGTAAATGTTGGGAATACCCAGATCATTGGCACGTCGGAATTTGTGCACTAAAGCAAGAAGGTCAACTCGGTCACCATCGACGATGCCGTGGGCCTCGTCGCGTGATAAGCCCAAAAAGTCACGGTATTTCCGCGCCCAATCACGTCCAAGGTCGGGAATCGCGGGTTCTTGCGTAGTTTTCCACCCTCCCAAGACAGTAAACTCTTCAGGTAAAGGGCAGATTTCCCCTTCGGGAAAGGCAAAGACATGGTGCTCGGGGTCCCACGCTCTCACACACTCGTTAAGGAAAAACGGTTCAGTCATGATTTGCTTAAGGGTCAAGATTTGTTGTATACCCGCTGCTTTTAAGGCTTGAGCATCCGCCCCTTTGAATTCGGCGGCCCATCCTTTCATTGTCCCAAATAAAGAACTCATGACTAGAGAGTTTTTTTAGAGAGAAAGTTGAGAAGAGAGAGTTTTCTGTTCGAAGAATTGTGATTTCTCCTCTACCTGCATGCATCCTTATATAGGAGTGATAGAAGAGAATTTTGGAAACTTCCATTCCTTGCAAGATTAGGAAACCTCAAAGATGAGGAAAGTGGAAATAAGAATCCTTGTGTTATTTGGAAACTGCATCCAAAAGATTTTTTGGAAACCTATCTAGACTGGAAATAGGAAAGCAGCCTGACTATGGCTCCTGTTCGGCCGTGGCCTCGGAAGGAGTGCCGTGTGGGCCCAGCCCTTCCCGGGCCTCGTTCATTTGTTTCTTTTGCGAAATTTGTCATGTTTCGCGTGCCGGGACGACTTCCCGCATTTTATCCCCAGCGAGTCCAGTTGTCGAACCTCGCACATATTTATAGCTTCAGAATGTCGCGGGCTAAGCCCACATTAATTACGGGTCTGAAAGATGTCCGAGTCTCTTGTCGAGATGTCGTGTCTACCCATGTTGCAATCAATTTTAAATGGGGTTTCATTTCGATTTGAAAAATCATTCCCAGAATTTTGAAATAACATTCCCGCCTCGGAGAGGCCTTTACTTTCCCAAATGATTCAAAGTGCGGGTTGACAACCCATCCTTCTAAAGCGAAGCTCATTTCAAGCTCAGTGCTCGGTCGATGACCCTTTCATGCTTTCCAAATGTGGGTTGATAACCCATTTTCAAATGTCGGTCGATGACCCTTTCATGTTTTCAAAATGCGGGTTGATAACCCATTTTCAAATGTCGGTCGATGACCCTTTCATGCTTTCCAGATGCGGGTTGATAACCCACTTTCAAATGTCGGTCGATGACCCTTTCATATTTTCAAGATGCGGGTTGATAACCCATTTTCGAGTGTCGGTCGATGACCATTTTCAAATGACAAAATGCTGCTATGTGAAATGCATGCTATATATATATGTGTTGTGATCAAATTTGCAGAATATGCTTCAACTGGGGGCTCTGTCTCCAGAGACCACCCCAATACAGACAGGATGGCATCCTCCAAACGAAGAGATTAACAGCAGAATGCTATGGCAATGACATTTTCCCCAGCGGGTACGTCAACTTCAGTGAATCGTTCTCCTCAGCAGAACATCGGGATTGATAATTATCCCCCACAAATGCAATTCTTGTCTTTATTCATATGGATAACAAGATTTTGACATTCAAGCCGAAGCAGCAGAAAGCTACAGGCCATCGAGCCGAACTACGTTGCGGGTTTGATTCCGTCAGAAACGGATACGTAGGCGCCTAAGGATAAGGCTCAACCCACCATTTATGCAAGTTTATGGGTCGATGACCAACGGTGATTTGATTGGCAGAAGCCCATCCCCACGGAGTTCAGGTATGATCTCTTCTTATGGCTGGCGAGCTTACATACGCAAGTCTAATGGACTCTAAACGACCCGCGGAAGCCCTGGATCGAAAGATCTGGGCATACTTTGACCGAAGCCCTGTTCCAAGCCTCAGTCAAAGTGGGGGCTCTGTAGATACCCGTATCTGTCGATATGGGGATTTATCGAGTTCCCGCAAAACACCCGATGATGAAAATGGACCATGTT
>JAUEKU010178570.1:0-10520 GCA_032274805.1 Gypsophila paniculata | reverse complement strand
CGTCTCTTTAGATTGTACAGAACTCCAGGCTCGTTCAAATAAGTCAATTTGGTCATGTCATCAACTCCCCCAAGATCAGCATCTGGATCCCTCAAATGTAACTTCTCTGGAGAAGAGAGAACCTGGCCAGGAGAACAGAGTAAGCTTAAGGATTAAAATGGCATGAAAAACTTGTGAAGATGAATAAATAGATGCAAGCATAATTAAATAAAAGAATGAGAAAAACTCAGAAACGGTTGTCGCGGCGTGGTCATAATCATTGCCTCATGAATGTAGCTGTGTCGTCCGATACGACATCGAAATGCAGTTCTGATCACCTCCTAAGTAGTCCTAAGCATTGATAACTACATGTTGCAGTTCATATATAAAACCATGGATGCAAGTCAAGCATGATGACCATCTAGAACTAAGAAATCTCGAGAAGCAAAACCTTACTCTCCCTCCATTTCATTCAATAAGCCCTACAGGGGTTAGGCACGATTTTTAAGAAAAATGAAAAAAGCAAGGGTAAAGTGTAATTTTAATATAGAAGGACCATTTAAAAGATATGAGTTTATGACTTTTTTGTAGAATTAATGGTTTAACAAGGGTAAAATGGTCATTTCAATTACTAAAAGTTGTTATATTTAGAAATAGGGCTAACTGAGTGAAAATTCCATAGAAGGAACTAGAGGTAAATGAGTGAAATGAACGGAGTAGTAAAAACTGATGCGTTAATGTAGCTCGCAAGAAATCCCAACATAATTATATGATGATCCTTGCATGCATCCTCCACACCGTGATACAGACCTAAAGATCATAGTTTCTGTATTCCGAAGGTTCAACAATGGCAATGTATAATGTATCACTAGCCTTCCAAGCTACCTCCGATTGAAAATACTCCGAGTTAAACAAAGAAAAGATATTGATTCATGAAGCACATTCAACCATAGAGTTAAAAACCTAGCGTTCACGCCAAACATAACCACCCTGATTCGTTATTTTTTTTACTATAAATGCTAACATATTGCTCAATAGATACAAGGCATTAATGTCCATGATTGACTAATATTAACCAACTGAAGTCTTCATCAAATTTCCTCTATTTATAACGATCAAACGCAAAACGGAACAAGCGTTGAATACTATAAATAGTCATCTAGGAAGCTTAGAGTACTAGAAAGATAGGTTCTACTACGAGTAATTGTCTTGCACGCTCCCAGACAATTCCAGAAATTACAACTAACATTGATAATAGATGGCATCCAATTAATTTGCATCGCTACTGTTGACTAGCTGGCCATTCACCTTCATTTGGGTCAAGTCACCTACTTACCTAGACGAAGGAGAAAATCTAAACTCTGTAGACTTTAGCAATTCAGACTTTGAATTTCCAAACTATCGAACAATAATTTTCCAAAACCAAACTAACACGGTACTGACGTTAGATAAAAGGACTAAAAAAGAGTACAGCACTGAACCTCTTTGATGAAGCAACTTCCTTGCTTCACAACAACCAAATAACAGACTCCACCTCATCAACCAAACAATATATAAAATTTGAGAACCTTAATTTCATCATAACCCATCTTAAATCTTCACTAATTATATCGTCATCGTTATTAATGACCCAAGTCATCCGATACATATCGAAGTCATATTACATATTGACGAATTACAAAACCCGGAATCTCATATCAGTTGTGCTCAAATAATACCTAAACCGTAAATTATAACACAATCCCTTCATAATACATTTATTCAATTCATCTCCACACATTTCCATATTTTACCTCGAATTGAGCCACATTCCATTTCCAAGCTATCATAATTCTTACCAATAACCTACAAATCCCCAACACCAATCGTCTCACTCCACGAAACGTCTACGTCTATGGTGCGTGCAATATAACACTTAACCAGTCATACGACATCGGTTGCACGTGAAATATAACCCAATCCTCTCGTAAAAGATTCTATTCAGGTGCGAACATTTCCATATGTTACCTCGAATTACCCTCCATTCCATTTCCAAGCTATCTCAATGTACAACACAAACCTACAAATCCCCTACACATTCGTCTCACTCGACAAATGTCGATACAACAATACATACTAATTCCGACCGAAGCATCCACAACCCGGTTATAATCATTCAAAAACGTAACAGCACCAGAGAAATCCATAAAGTCAAAAGGCAAACACTCATCATCGACAAATACACGTCACAATTCTCAGCACTCAAGAATTATTCCACAAATAGAACAATTGAGCAAAAAAAAAGGCGTAAACAAGCGAAACCACACCTTATAATACACAAAAATACATCAAATTACTCCGACTCTGGAAACAGAACAATTCAGCAACAGCAGCAGCAGCAGCAGCAAGAAGAAGTCATAAACAATCAAAAATACACACCTTCCTTCATACCGTACAAAACACAAAAAAAACATCAAATTAGTCCGAAAGTAGAACAATTCAACAACGGCAACAAAAAAACGCATTGAATTACTCCGTATCTAGAACAATTCAGCAACAACAACAAGAAGACGTAAACAATCAAAAAAACACATCAAATTTCGCCGACAGCAGAACAATTCAGCAGCAGCAGCAACAACAAGAACAAGTCGTACCTTATTGCCATAAAAGTACTCCAGGGCGAGGCGAAACAGTTAATAAGAAACCATAAGTATTCAACGAGAACAACAATAAACAACAAGAAGTCGTCGTACCTTATTGCCATTAGAAGAAACAACAACGACGACGCGGTCGCTGACAAAATCAACGACTTCGGCCGCAATCCAAGCGGACTCCTTATTCTCAACCCAAACATTAGCACCCTTCCGAATACCACTACCACTACTCACAGCACTCATCTTCAACTCCCGCAATTCACGGCAACCGATAATCGTGAACAAATACTCGTGGCAAAGTATATAAGACGATGAACAAGAGTGAAATTTGATAAACCCTAAGTAGGAGGTAGATAAAATTGGGGGATACAATTGGACTACTCCCGCCCAACGGTAAGAAATTTCGGAAACGTGTGGGTTAAAGAAGGAGAGATATGAGGCGTGGATTTATGGGTTTAGTCTTAAGGAAGAGCGTTGTACAGTAGATGTCATTTTGTAATAACTTTGATATTTTCGTACTACACACGTCCTTTGTTTAATTTCTTTTCAAATTTGGAGGAAACTACCATTTTGAACGCAAATTTTTATATCAAATATCGGTCGGAATACAACAACTTAAATTTAGTTGAGCATTTTTATATAATTTTTGAGTTTATACAAATTTTTGAGTTGAATTCTAAATTTTTGAGCGAAACACTTATATGGTGTAACTCGAAAACTTTACCTGAAAGCTCATAAATTTTACAATAATACTCAAAATCTTTGCGACAAAACTCAAAATCACAACAGAAGTTGTAGATAGATCTATGTACAACCGGTAGTATAATCTCCTTATTGAATTTTTACAGAGTATTTAGAACTTGTATATTCGTTTTAAATTTAATACAGGTTAAGTAGTTGGAATAAGGTAAAAAGCAAAATGCATTGGGCATAATGGATGAATTTGTATGTACAAGTTGATAATACTTGAACTATTTTTTTGTTAAAAAGAATATATATTTGTCTTAAGGATACTTATTGCCATTTGAAAAACAGTAAGTCTCACTTAAAACGGGTCGATATGCCTTAAGCTTAAGACGGGTCGCATTCACCTAATCCAAGTTTGTCAAAATGGTAACAAGATGAACATAAAATTGTTACGCACTACGTACGTAGTATTACATAAGTCTGTTAACATATTCTCAAATACAGATAAAAAAATTAATTACTAGATTTATACAATATGTTTACACTATAATATAATATATTATATTATCATTTATTATTCAATTATTGTTAAATTTTGTGAAGATGAAAATGGAAAAAATATTATGTTTGAATTCCAGTGTAATATATTATTATTTAATAATAACAAGTTTAAAAAATATTTGGACAATGATAAGTACAATAACGGTAATATATCATACAATTATGTTAATATATTGCATAAATTTAGTAGTAAGCTTTTGCTTTCTAAGTTAGGGAATATACTATGTTGACAAACATTTGTAATATGTTATCATTTTTGTTCATTTTGTTACCATGTTAACAAACTTGATTGATTAGATCTGACCCGTCTTAAGCTTAAGACGAAACTACCCATCTTAAATGAGGATTTGTCGTTAACATAAATATTAAAATGAGACCATTTTACGCATATTTCGGACTGTTTGTATTTAAAAAGTAATCACTTTTAATGCTTATTGTGATCATATCATCATATCTTATCTTAATCAATCAATCAATTAATCAATCAATATATATTAATAAAAGATGAACTTTTCGAGCGACGTGAGAGCGTCCAAGTTTTTCGAAATTCCAATTTTTGGTGATAATTGTGAAATTTAAAGAGATAATTACGAAACTGTATATAATTAATTATTATGTTAAGGAGATGAAATCAAAATCAAAATCAAAATCAAAATAACATATAAAAAAGGAATAACTAAAAAGAGTTGTAGAAAGTTGTCTAAAGAGATGTAGCTTGAGTATTTACATGGGGAGGTATATGACACTCTCCCTCACAATGATTCAAGCATAATGTGAGTGGAGGTGCAATACACTCTCTTCATAATAATTAATATCCTTTATTGATTAAATAATTAAATTCTTGGTAACTTTTAAAGAGCAAAATATTTGTTCTAACAACAAATTCAATCTTAAAAAAAATGCGTTAATTGACAAAATTATGTCTACACAAAATAATGTTGGGTGAAAAAAATTCCGAGTTAGAATTTGTCACGTACAATTAATTTATATTTTAATATTATTAGACATAATCTAAGTATAATATGCAATTTTTTCACGATACACGAGTGTTTACTTATTGATCAACTAAATAAAATTTTAAAAAATAAGTATTATTTTAATTGTATTATTATATAACATCATGTTATGATCTTCAACATTATTATTGACACTGAAATAAATAATCAAATTCATGTATTACAACAATTAAGAGTCTAGTTATATCATTCTTTTTTTTCTCAAACAAAAAACTTATATATAATTCTTATTAGTATATCGCCTATAAAGTATGACTGATATTAATCCATGGAATGAATAATCAAATAATTATATTACTCTAAATCATATATAATCTTACTATTAAAAAATATCATATTAATGCAAATGAAATATTAAATTTATCCAGCATATACTTTGTAAACTTAATTTTTCACTTTCAGACTCTATGTTTGACATGTCAGTTAATTAAACAAAAGGATATGTATATCATAATTACTAAAATACATGCATGCTTTTATTTTTTATTTATATTGTATATTTATCTTCTTATATATTAAGAAATAAAATTTCATACCATGTTTATCATCATATAGGTATCAAATCTAAAATTAGTCAAGTATTTATTTTGACATCTTAAATTTTCTTTTGATGGTGATAAAGAGTTCACTCATATTAAGAAATTACGAAAAATGTATTTCAACCATAGATATTAATTATAAGATATCACTTATAATGACCACATGTAACAAATGTGTTGGTAAATTTTTATTTTTTTAATGGTTTTTTAATAATAAAGGAAAATAAAAACTACTTAGTACATTTTTGTGGGCTAAACAAGTTTATTCTATAAATTAGCTTCATATTGCATTTAAGACAATCAACATATTCGTTCATTGTACCACCTTGACTCTACAACACTTCACAAAAATAAATTTACGTTTATTATAAAATAATAAAAGGATATTCTTATTGGTACCCCTTTATTTTTCGCTTTTCTCACTTGTACCCATCATTTTTCAGAACTACCACTTATACCCCTGAACTTTATTGTTGATTTTCATTCATGCCTAGACGTTATACTCCGGTTACTTTACTCTGTTAAATAATGATGGAACGATTAATTTGCCTCAAATTGACTTCTATTAAATCTAAACACTTTAAAAAAATTATTTTTTTCATCATACAATAATTATATATCTTGGAAAAAAATGTATGAAAAATCAAATTTTTTTTTTAAGGTAGACAGGTTTTAAATGAATTAACTAAGGTGAATGAGTATTAATTTGAGATAATTAATCATCACGACGTCAATTAACGGAGTAAAATTCATCAGAGTTTAGCCTTTGGCCACGATTGAGAATCAATAATACTAAAGTTCAGGGGCACACGTGATATTTCAAAAAAAAAAAGGTATAAGTGAGAAAAGTGAAAAATACAAGGATACCAATAAGAATTTCCCAATAATAAAAGATGTGTATTTTGACAATATACAGACAATGTATACTTTCTCATGTATAACCCAAATTTTGAAGTAAAATTATTGTACACGTACGACACACTGATTGTGACTTAAATGTGAGCACTATAATTCTTATCGTAACTATTTTGCGTAAATTGTGAGCAATTCTAAACCTCTAAAATTGGTCGATCAATCTTACTCAATATTAGTCATAACAAGCGTTACAATGTTCATATTTTAATTATAATCAAACTTTTTTACGTGCGCATACAACGATCTCTAAGAAGAATTTCTCTTTCACATATTGAAAATATTTTATTCTATAGACCATTTTATAATCAAATAATTTTCTAAAACGGATTCGTGCATCGCACGGGAGCAAAACTAATTTTGTACTTATTTAAGGAAAAAAGAAAAACAATGGGTATTGAACCCCAAATCTTAAGAATAAAAATTACTTTGCCTACCAATTGAATCGCTAAAATTTACTTGTTTACAACTTATTTACAAACATATTAACAACCCAAAACGCCATTTCCAGTGGCTTTTCTTTTTTTTTTTTTTGGTGTAAATTGCCACACGATTTGGTATTTTAAAGTCAGGGGTGGAGCTAGGAGGGACTAGCAGGGGCGGCCGCGCCCCCTGAATTTTGAAATTTTTTTGATTTGTAACTAAAATTTTCTTATTTTCCTTATTTTATAAAGGCTCCGCCGCCCTAAAATTTTCTGGCCTCCTAAAGTAAAATTTTGGCTCTGCCACTGTTTAAAGTTAGTAAGAAAATGAGAGTCTACATGAACACATAGTTCAAATACTTTTTATTCCAACCCAAAACGTAAATCTATAGTTTTAAAAATGAGTAATTACATTAATGAAAGACTAAAAGACCGTAACCACAAAAAAGGAGCATGATAATATGGAACTCACTCCAAAGTGTAAAGAAGTAATCATCATCCGCCAATGAGAAGCTATCATCCAAGGTAACTACACTTATTTTACATTGACCTTAATTTACTTTTACTATTTTATTTATTTACACACTTGATTCATCTTAATTGGTCTCATTTTTTTGCCTGCTTCAAAATTTTAACTAGAGTAACACCCGTGAAAAATCACAAGATTATTTTCGGGTTTTTATTGAAACATAATCTATTTAGTTAATGGTTGAAATACGACTAAGATACCGTGTATACAAAAATTTAAGTATATAATTTATTCAACACATTTGCTGTAAAGTTCTTCAACAAAATATTATGAAAAAAAAAATAAAAAAAAAACAAACAAAAGCTCTTAATATATCTCTAATGCAATACACTTATACATCTACATCGACATCGTTGACCAGGTGATTGACACTTCCCATTTTTTGTTTTGTCGTTTGATCTTGACCCTTGATATCAGCGTAATCTAATGAGTGATAATTAGAATTACCAATTTTTAAGTTGATATGATGATTTTTTCTAACAATTTTAAAGATACGTATGTTAAATCTAATTAAATCACGATACATAATGTATTATAGTAAGATATTAATATTCAATCAAATTAAATTTTCAAAGTTTTGAATTTTCGTATTTAAAAATGGAAAAAATCGACACGATAAATTACTTCTGATCCGTATAATTTGACTTTATCTGATCTGACATTTATAAGGTCTATATTCCATTAATTCTCTTTATTCTTCAATCATCAACAAAAAAAAGGAGAAGATTTGTCAATTTTCAAACCGACTCGACCAACCTGTTCTTTTTTTTTTTTTAGCGTGAAAAGACAAAAATATAGACATGTGACCCGTTTGCCCTGAATCCGAAATGACTTATTAGTTGAGATCAGAACCCAACTTGACCCAACTTGTACAATCCATTGAGTCAATGATACTCCCTCCATTCAACTCCAATTGATACATATGCTTTATCACACTTGTCGAGGCGATTGTTGGAACGACAATATCTATAGTTGTACATGGTAAAAAATTATAAAAATTTGATATTATTATTGTACTCATAAAGACGAATCAAACAAAATCCCACATGACTATATTTTCATTTATGTTTTGCGAGCCATTGTAAAGATTCTCTAGCTAGATGAATAGTGTCAAAAAGCAAATGTATCAATTGGAGTTGAATGAAGGGAGTATGTCATTAATAAATATTAAAATACTACTCCCTCCATTTCATTGATAAAGCCCCTAGGGCCCATTTTTTGTGAGAGAAAAAGTGGGGCCATGGGGCTTTATCAATGAAATGGAGGGAGTACATGACAGTGCAATTACTTTTATAGAACGAAGTCATGCGTATGCAATGTACGTTAGAGATGATAAACGGAACATTCAACTTAAGTACCTGTTTTGATCAATTTAAATTGAAATGATTTCTTTCGTATTCGTTTTATCTTCGATTACGATTCAAGCAAGTTCAGGTTCTTTTAATCACTCACCTTAATAAAAAAAAGTTATTTTTAAATTATTAGATTTGGATTCCGATTTGATCCAAGCTAATATCACATTAGTCAATATCACATTAGCTTGAATTCGATTTGATCATTTGTTAATATGATATGAGTGAGTTGGATTAGCATTTGAATGTTCTAATTATGAATTATAAAATCAACAATATTTAAAGTATAATTATTGAAAGAAGAATAAAATGTTTGAACACACTTATACTAGGTCTAATGGACGCGAGGCATGCACGATATAGTACGCCACATCAACAAAAGGAATTTAGGAATGGAATGTGCCTCTACGACTATTTTTGTACCTCGTACTTCAGTCATGTCTCCCAATTCCCCGCGGAGCCTTATATCATTTTCGAGTACGTTTTATCAAGTATCGTCTTACATTTTTTTGTTTGGTTGCTTCTTAAATTTATGGGAAATTGAAAATCCCATGAATTGATGAAATAACACACCCTTGTTTGGTTGTCGAATTCAAGGGAATTAGAATTTACCATGGGAAGTGAATTCTCTCATAATGTAGGAATTCTCTTACCTAGCCCCCTAGGTAACTAAAACTTCCCACGTGAACTCAATTTCATCATGACAAGCAACCAACACTTTTTTTTACAATCCACATTAATTTGCAATTCACATGATTTTGATTTGTAAAGTTCCTATGAACTTTAATTCCTTAATGTCAACCAAACAACACCTAAATTATTACAAAATTAGCCACGAGTAAGTGTATGGTAGTTAGAGTTTTAAAAGGACATGATATTACACAAAACATTACTATATGTGAGGTCATGCCTTTTTTTTTTTACTTTATGTTCTTGCATTTTAAAGTTGCCTTAGTCATCTTTTTCTCTATTTATATATGAATGGTTGAAAATATTATCTTTTGTACTCTTTCAAGTTTCAATTATCTATAGTCAAAATTTTAAAAATCTAACTCTCGAAAAATGAGATGATAGAGATGAACGAACGAGGATGTAATATTATTTAGCTATTAACCAAGTCAAGTCTAATAGTTGAAGATAATTAGTAACTTCTTCCTATTGGAAGAACAGTTGAGTTTTATAATTATAATGATTTGTACTCAACTGAAATTATTTTTTATCGAATTAAGTTAGATTTTGACATTTGTCTATCTTATCTTATCACAATTTTTATTACTAGTAGATTAAGTAGGCCTATTATCATGACATCCCAATAAGGAGATTATATCATCGGTGATACTGCAACATCTTTTATATTCTTTGAACTTTTTTATAAAATTTTTGAGTTTTTCTTTAAAATTGATGAGTTTTGAAATAAATTTTCTGGGTTGCAATATTCTCTTAGAAACTTACAATTTAACTCAAAAACTTTTTTAAACTCAAAAATTATGTACATATGCTCAACAAAACTAGAAATGATGGTATCATGCTAATATACCACTGGTGGTATAATAGTTTTTGTGATAACCTCTCATATGAGATTGCCTCATAATTTATATTTACGTTTTACTTGTTAACACTTTATTTTCCTATTTTTTGTGTCTTCATGATTTGCGGTTAATAAGTAAAATCAACTCGTGTCGCATAATCTTAGTAAAGATGGTATTTCACACAACCAGCCAACCGCTCCATATGCTCATCGTGAATAGGGATGTCAATTTCATCCGAACCCGCTAAATATTCATCCACCCGATTTAAACGGATGGATGAAAATCCGAAATAAATGGATGGTGGATGGATGACGGATGAAGCTAAATCCAACCCGTCATCCATCCGCCACCCGATATTCTT
>JAUEKU010178550.1:0-18967 GCA_032274805.1 Gypsophila paniculata | reverse complement strand
GTAAACGTATAAATACGAATATCGTACGTACGTACTAAACCAAAACGCTTTGAGCTCACTTGAGCTAGCTTAACTTTTCATTTCTAATTTTATAAGTTATATACTATAAGTGGCAACTCACTATAAATAGTAGCTACTATAAATAGTAACCCAAAAATCTCGGGTATTACAGAATATCTCTCGTAACTTGCTGAATTGCTCTCGGTGTTTGTGAAATGAATTGATGATGTCTGTTTGTATCGCTGAAATGAGCTCTATATATAAGCCAGAGTCCGGCGATTAAGCTTATTAATTGCTAGAGGACCAGCGATTAATATCTTAATCGCTGGATGTCCAGCGATTAAAAGGCTTAATCGCTGGTCCCAGATCGTGGGGAAAATGGAGCGGTTTATGTGTGGGACGTGGGTTGAGTGCGGGAGTGTTATGCAAGTTATGGATCAGGGAGTGTTTTATGGTTTTAGGGTATGGATGAACTTATGGGCCTTATGGGTGGTCCATAGGTTCATTTAGGGTTTTGGGGTTTGACCAGGGTTTGACCTCGATCCCGGGGTTGTCCCGGGGTTTGACCTTGGTCCCGGGATGGATCCGGGGGTTTGATTTGTATCTCGAGATGGATCCGAGGTTTGACTGGAGCTTCGAGATTGATCCGAGGTTCGGCTGAAGTTTCGGGATTCATCCGAGGTTCAGGAGATGGCTTGAATTAGGTCAAATGAGTGATGAAATTGGCTCGGGATGTGACAAAACTAAATCAACTAATCATCATATGCACTAAATCGATTTAAACTAGAGTTCAACTGTAATCATTTCGGCATAATTATGATAAATCATGTTAAGTCCAATTAATCATCGGGTTCGAAGTGGGAGATACAGATTTGGGTATCTACAGAGCCCCCAGTTTGACTGAGTCGTGGACGAGACGAAAGTCAAACTCATGATAGCACTTCGGACCATTATAGTCTCAAGAACTATCACGCCCCCGAGTCAATCGAAGATTACAACTCGGAGATTTACGGACAGATCCGCTCCTTGAAGGGTCGTTTTAGGTCTATTAGACCACGTATAAGGTTCGCCAACCTGCGTTAATTAGTTGGTTCGCCAACCGTCCTTAGTGCATGTCTTGTAGGGGCATGCCATCCCAAGTGTTTTGCAAAGGTTTTGGCATGTGTTGCCTGAAAAGTTTGTGCTATTGGCATTGTCACCTAGAGTAGTTTTTGAATTTGCTTTGGCATTATCGCCGGAGTAGTTTTTGAGTTTGCTTTGGCATTGTCGCCGGAGTTGTTTGTATGTGCGTTCGGTATTGTGGCCAGAATGGTTGGCGTTGTTTACTGTAGATATTTGCTATTCGCATTGTCGCCGGAATTGTTTGTATATGCTTTCGGTATTGTCGCCAGAATGGTTGGCATTGTCTTCGTAGAGGTTTGAATGTGTTTTTGGTATTGTTGCCGGAATGGTCGGCCTTGTCACCATAAATGTGTGGCCTGAGGATGTGGCTGGAAGTTTTTGCTTCAGAGCGCGTCTTTGATTTTGAGAAATTAAAGTGGAATCGGGTTTTTGAATATGCCCCCAAGTTTAATTTCGAGAAATTGAAGTAGATCGGGTTTTGAATTTAAAATCGGAGTCGCCACCAAAAATTAAAAGGCTTTTGGTACCATCGATGTGTCCTAATATTAGGACTTGAGTCCTTAGGATTAGGGCACGTCGATATCCTAATCGATCCTCAGGTATTGAAACCAAAGATCGGATTTGGGGTGAGGGTACCCTTTAGGAAGAAATTATTATGTTTAAAATCACCTAAAAGGGCCTACGTAACCGTAGCCTTTACTAGATCGAGAATGGTCGTGGGATAGGTATTGCAAAAAGTATTCGACATATGTCGTGCAAAACAAAAAACAAAATAACACATAAATTAGAAATTGCCAGATGTTCTTGGGCTTTACAGACAAATCGCTAGATAGTCTGGTGATTTGTAGGTAAAGTGCCATATGGTCTGGCGTTTTCTAATTGTCAAAGGTTACAGTCAAATCAATTTTAACTAATGTCGAGAGTTGTTAAGGTTTTTTAACATGCATATCTATGTGATATAAACATAAATAAACACAAATTGAATAAAAACAATTATAACCCTTAGATTAGAATCAGGTTAACGATTAAACAAAAATCGATTTAGGTTTTGTCGAACTCATTTAATCGATTTATTGACATTGAATATTGAAATAAAATAGGTTTTGTAATTGGCATATTTTAATGGCCATCTTGATGCAACGATCGACTGGGTAAGGATAGAGTGTATCCCCTTGTGAGCCTTCCTAGAGTGTAGGGTGCCACGCGTCGATATTTAGATTAGATCTAAAGGTCTAACTTGAAAAGAAGGGAGAATCAGGATAGAGATGAGAATACCTTGAGACTACCTTGGCAATGGCTAGAAAAGGAGACAATACTAAATATCGGGATCGAGTATTGAAGGCTTGAAAGGCTAAATATCAATGTCGGAATTGAGATTAGAAGCTAGAAAGGTTATTTTGAAAGGGATTAAGGTTTAGGGAGAGAGACAGAAGAGACAGAGAAGATCCAGAAGAGATTCGGGTTTCGAGTTATGTTCCGGAGCTGGGATCGAGAAATGGGCCTCGATGATCGAGACTCGGGTTAGAAACCGAGTCTCGGGCTGAAATTTTAGAAGGTGCCTATTTGACTTAAAACGTCAAATTGAGTTCATCCGTGGACTCGGATTTTGAATCTAAGACTCCAAAAATCATGAAAATGATCCAGAGGTCAGGAATCGAGCCTAGTCGGGACTCGGGAATGGGCTGTTTTGACTGTTTTAGGCCCGAGGCCCAGGAAATGGACTCTAGGGATTGAAATAGAGTTTGTGGGTTTGAAAAAGGACTCATGGACTCTGACATGAGTTCTTAGGGCTTGATTTGAGTTTTTGGGCTTAGAAATGGGATTGTGGATCGAAAACCGAGCTTCGGGTTAGCCGGGATCGGGTTTCGGACTGAATTTTCGATAAAAACCTTTTTTGCTAGAAATGGCTAACCGAGTCAGGACTCGAACTCGGTTTCGGGATTTGAGGGTTCGATAACTCATAAATGGGCTAACGAGCCATGATTTAGGCTGTTAGGGGTTCGAAATGGGCTTTTGAGGTTTGAAGAGGATTGAGAAGACCGTAGAGCATCGAGGCACACTAAAATCAACTATTATCTGCAATAAGTCAATTAAATTTGAGTTCGACTTTACTTTATTCGACATTGTTACGTGAAACCAAGTTATAGTCTGATTCATCATCGGGTTTGGATTGGGAGGTACAGATTTGGGTATCTACATCGCTGTTATTCGTATATGGTTTGCCTGCCCTATTCCGCCCGCCTATGGGTTTGGCTTTCGGGCGTATGTACTATCAGACTTCGAATATTTGCTTGTCTTAATTCTTTGAGCATGCATTTTTCTCTCATCTTTTTTTTTTTTTTTTTGGTTTTTTTGCTGTTCATTTGACGGACTTGACCCGTGGCCGCTCCATGCGACATTGGTTTCTATCCTCAACGCCCGCTACCGGGGGCTTGGTCCTTTGTTTGCGTTCTGGAGGGGCCTTTATTGTTAGTTGCCACCCGCGAACGAGGGCTTGGCCCTTTACTTCGCTTTGGTGGGGGTTCGCTCGACTTTCCCTTCGGCACCTGCGATCGAGGGCTTGGCCCTTAACTTCGCTTTGATGGAGGTTATTTAGGCTACCTTTGGCTACCAGCGATCGAGGGCTTGGCCCTTTACTTCGCTTTAGTGGAGGTTCTGGCTTTTTCCTTTTAGTCGAGGATCCTTTTTCCAACGTTCGATTTTGGTGCCCTTGCCAATGCCAGGTACTGCCTCGGTATACATCACATGCCTTTGAAGCAGATCGTTTTATTTAATAAAACTTATTTTACATTTCTCAGGCGGGGTTCCCACATTAAGCCGAGCACCTCCGTCAGTTTCTGTCATTTCAGCTCCTGACGCACAGTTCTCTTTTAGCTAAACATAGTACTTCTTCAAAGTATCGGAGTTCCAGTGGGAGGGGAGCGGGCATCCGTCCATGTCTTCCAGTAGCTAGGTGTCGGGCTGCTTTACCTCGGTCACTGCATACGGTTCTTCCAATTTGGCGGTTAGCTTGCCATGCAGGTGCGCCTTTCCCGAGGCAAAGCGTTTCTGAGGACGAGGTCCCCTACTTCGAAGTCTCTTCTTCGCACCCTTCGGTTGTAAGCCCTTCACATTCGGCTCTGGTAGATAGCCAGGTTGCTTTGGACGCAATCCCTAACTTCGTCAATTAGGTCGATTGACTCGCGGAGTCCCTCCTCGTTCGCTGAGGGCTCGAATAGTTGGACTCTCAATGCTGGTACAGAGACTTCGATGGGCAGGACCGCCTCCGAACCGTAGACCAGCTTGAATGGGCTGTGTCCGGTTGATTCCTTCTCCGTTGTTCTGAGCGACCAGAGTACTCCACACAACTCGTCCGTCCAGCTCCCTTTTTGGTCCTCCAGCTTCCTTTTCAGCCCATTAAGGACTGTTTTGTTTGCGGCCTCTGCTTGACCGTTTACCTAGGGGTGGCAGACCGAGGAGTAGGCCGATTTGATTCCGAGCATTTCTAGCCAGGCCATCAACGGGTTATTCCATAATTGCCTTCCGTGGTCGAATACCATAACCTGTGGGACCCCAAATCGGGTGATCACGTGTTGCCAAATGAACTTTCGCACCGCTGCTTCGGTGGTTTTGGCGACGACTTCAGCTTCAACCCATTTCGAGAAGTAATCTACCGCCACTATCAAGAACTTTCTCCCCCCTAGCTGTTGGGAAGGGCCCGAGTATGTCTATCCCCCATTGTGCAAATGGTAGAGGGCTCAGCACTGATTGTAATTCGCGGGACGGCTTGTGTATGGTAGGGGCGTGCATTAGGCAATTTTTACACTTCTTGGTATATGCCTTCGAATCTTTAACCATCGTCGGCCAGTAGTATCCCGCTCTGAGCGCCTTATGAGCTAGCACCCGTCCACCGACATGGTGTCCGCATACTCCTTCGTGTATTTCGATTTTCGGTACAACTCACCCTAAAAGATGAGGAAGAAGGCTGCGATTCTTCGGAGCTTTCTTGCCGCCGCTTGTTCAGCCGTGACCTCACCTGTTTGCTTGAATTTTACGATCGGGTCCATCTATGATGGTTCCAAGCTGATTGGCATGATGGCGCTGCCTTCTGCGTTTATGCTTTTAAATCTTCGGGTGTCCACGGTGATCGTTCGGCTAAGCTCATTAGTGCTCGAGCTTGCTAGCTTTGAGAGGGCGTCAGCTTTGTTGTTTTCCAATCGGGGGATGTTCTTGATGTCGAATGACTTTTGTTTGGATGAGGCTTCCTGGATCATTTCTCTGTATTTGAGCATTGCCTCGTCCCTAGTCTCGTACTCTTCCCTGATTTGGTTGAAAACGAGCTGTGAGTCCATCTTCAATTTCAATCGTTCGGTGCCTGCCGCCCTAGCCAGCTCAATTTCCAGAAGTGCGGCCTCGTACTCGGCCTCATTATTGGACGTCTGGACAGTTAACCGGAGTGCGTATTCCATTTTGGTGCCCCCGGGCCTGGTGATGACGACCCCGGGTCCCGAACCGTTTGCCGTGGCTGAGCCATCTGTGTGCACTTCCCAAATCCCGCTTTCCGTGTGCTCTTCATACGTACACTCAACAAAGAAGTCTGCCAGCGCCTGCCCTTTTATGGCGGGGCGTGATCGATACAATATGCCATATCATGATAGCTCCACGGCCCATTTTAGTAGTCTGCCGTATTTTTTGAACTTCTCAACCGCTTTTTCGAGCGGCTAATCGGTCAACACTGTCACAGGGTGAGAGTCAAAGTATGATTTCAGTTTCCGTGCGGCTATGACCACGGCGTATGCTACTTTCTCAGCTAGGGGGTAGTTTCGCTCGGCACTCATTATGGTGTGACTGATGAAGTAGACGGGCTGCTGTTGCTTTTCGGCTTCCCTTACAATCACTGCGCTGATCGTGGCCGATGTTACCGCTATATATAGGTAGAGTCGTTCCCCCAGCATCGGTCGCGATAGCGTTGGTAAAGACTTCAGGTGGTTCTTCAGTTCTTCGAACGCGCGGCTTTGCTCTTCCCCCCATGCGAAGTCTTTATTCCCCTTGAGCACTTTGAAGAAAGGCGTGGACTTGTCCACCGCTCGCGAAATGAACTGAGCCAATGCGGCCATTCGTCCGGTAAGGATCATTACATCTTTCATGTTTCGTGGCTCAAGGAGGTCCATGATGGCTTGGATTTTCTCGGGGTTGGCATCGATTCCCCGTGAGCTGACTAATATGCCTAACAACTTGCCGGACCCGACCCCGAACGTGCAATTCTTTGGGTTGAGCTTCATTTTGTACGTTCGGAGGGATTAGAACGTTTCTCGGAGGTCATCTAGGTGCTCGGCGTTGGAGTGGCTCTTTACGATGGCATCGTCAATGTACACTTCCTTTTTGTGTCCTTTGTTTGATCGGCCAGGCGGTTGCATCGACGTTGAGTTTGTGCGTTATTACCTCCGGGCTAACCCCGGGCATCTCGGTCGCGGAGTATGCGAAAACATCTCGGCTTTCTTTGAGCAGGGCCGTTAAGGCTATTTTGTAGTCTTCGTCTAGGTGCTTTCCCACTAGTACCGTTCGTACGTCTTCAATGGTTACCTCCTCTATTTCGGCGTCGGTAGGGTTCGCGGGTGGCTTGACGTCCATGACCTTTCGCCCGTTTCTTGCAATTGGCTCTACTGGGCTGAGGTCGGTGAATAACTTCTCGGCCCTGCCCTGGTCGGAGACGTACACCAAGGTCAAAGCTCGGATTGAGGCGGCAACATGCGCTTTGCAGAGTGTTGTTCGTCCAATTAGAGCGTTGTGTGTTGAGGGTGCATCTACTACCATGAAGTCTGAGTGGAGTCGCCTTGACCGGTTCCTTCTTCCGAGGGTTACCGTTAGGCGTATGGTTACCATTGGCAGAGTGCTTGTGCCAGAGAAACCGTACAATGCGCCCTCCGGTGGAGTTATGTGGTCCCTCCTGAGGCCCATTGCTTCGAAACATTTCCTGTATAACACGTTGGTGAATGCGCCGGTGTCAATGAGGCAGCACTTTACTTGGAAACCTCCCAGACCAAGAGTGATCGACAAGGGTCCGTCTCGTTGCCCCGTCGTGTGCTGGTAGTCATCTGTAGATATGGTGAGATTTGGGACGTGCCCGCTCTCCGCTTTCCCGGTCGCTCGAGGCTGGGCTCCGCGTATCGCGTTCCATCGGACGTCAGGTCTTGATGCAATGTGTTTGCAGTGATCGTAATCTTCTAGTTCGAACGTAGAGTTTTGTGACTGTAGGTAAGCTTGAGTTGTTCTTCCCCACAGACGGCACCAATTGTTCCTGGTGTGATATGCGCAGCCCGGATCAAGGGTGCTTGTCTGTACGCCAGTGTCGAGGGTCCATCCGTTCCTCCTTGTTCCTGCGCGAGAGTAACAAACAGGGTGACTCGGGGGGTTCCCGAGTAAACAATCTCCGACGCTCAAGTCAGTGACTTACATAAGCGAGATAAGTTCTCTAGAGGCTAAAGACCCTTAGTACTAGGTTTTAGGGAGTTTAGCACTAATGAAGTGAGTAGTAGAGTAATGAATAGTGAAGTGAATAGTGACTTACCATGAAATGACAAATGTTGGAGGTATTTATAGATACCTTGGGAGGACCTGATGAGATGTCCTCTAGCTGAGGAAAGTCATCCGGGGAGCTGCTCTTTCCTCGATCGGTTGACCGAGCGACTGTCCGCGGATGGAGCTTGCGTGGTCACCTATCGCTCGGCCAGTTGCTCTCAGGGTTCGGCCAACGTTCGGACGATGCCCTCAGGGTTCGGCCATCGTTCGGTGAGGCCGACCCGGCGCTCGGCCGCTGAGCCCAAGGCCGGGCTGTGCCCCATCAATTTCATTTGAGAAGTTTCGACAGATGATGAGCAATGTTAGAAAAGTGGGACATAGCATGAACACCTTAGATATTCAGAAAGCTGTTTACGCAAGAAGGGAGTCGTACATAATACCACTTGTTCCTCCCATCCCTTCTGATAGAAGATCCAACTTCCTTCATCGTCTCCGGTGTATCATTCAAGGGATAGCTAGGAACGGGATGACATGCGTCAGATAATTTAAAAGAGTAACTTATAACTAGCTAGCATAGTCCATAAATGAACATTGTAATGCATAATTGGTTCATAAAAAAGGCAAAAAAAAAATTTATTGAAATTACAAGCAATGTGTTACTAGAGCATCAGGTTTACGCCTTAATGGCTGTAACTTAAGGTCAAATAAAAATGACAATTAAAAAAGCATAATAATAAACAGGCGTCACGACAAAAAACTTTGGCGGCTACGTTTCGTCGTCGACCTTTTTACGTTTTATCGTCGACCTTTTTAACGAACTTCCTAAATTACCCCTACCTTATTTCCTAATACCCAAAATACCCCCACCCCTAATATTACCCATAATCCTAAAGATTTTACTAACCCAAAACCCCCATTACCCTCTCAATGCCACCCTTTCACTACCACCCCGACAGCCCGACATCACCCCTACCAAAACTCTACATTTAACTCCACTACCCTCCCTACCCAAAATGCCACATTTTCACCTAAAACCTAAACCCCCAAATTGACCGAACACCCTAAACCCCCCAAAATGAAGCAACACCCTATGCCCACCGTGACAGACAGCGGATGAAACAGCAGCGGAAATACAAAGACTAAACTGAAGTCTAAAAACATAATGAGATAGAACCTCAAAAAGAGTTACAAAGGTCAAGGGAATAAATACCCGAAATCCAACATAAATCCAATGAAAATAAAGTAAATAGTTTAACAAATGGTTTAGCAAATGTGTCGGACCGAGCCTACACTCATTAGCCACCAGAAACCACCCACAAACAAGCACGAATCAAGCACACAAGCATCCTCAAGTCTTCAACCTGCCATTCATAAAATGACAGCCACAATTCAGTGGGGAGTAACTCGGACGTTCTCCCAGCCATATTACAATAGATTAAACCAATGTAAATGAATAACATGAGTATTGGAACACAATACCATAGCGTGATCTCAATATAACCAACCGAGTCACTACACAAGTTAAATGATTATCACAATACATATAACATATACAAACTCAATGCCATCAATAGCTCAGAGGTCACCAAACATTAAGCAAAATGTAAACGTGGAACCTGGTATAACCCGGTTCTAATAACGTAGTGGAACAGAACACTACGACTCACTACGGTAGAACCTACTATAACCCGGTTCTCCGTCTAAATTTGGCCAAACTCTCGATATCTTTCAATACCGAACGACAACTAACCTTTACCGCTCACTACTATAGCATATGAGCGATCGCCATCCACTACTATAACCCATGGATGGCGGACATCTACTACTATAACCCATAGATTTTCTCGGTTAGTACCATAGACTCAATACTTGACTACTATAACCCATCAAGCAAGAGATCCCACCATAACCTTGGCTACTATAACCCACCAAAGCTACGTGAAATAGAATTTACAACGTTATCACATTTTATTCGAGAATAACCATCTCTTACTTAACATTCATAATAGACCAATACGCTACAGACAAGAGAAAGCAATGGTATAATCAATATTGCAAACCTTTTGGCTAAATAATCAAGGAACAAGCGAATTAGAACAGGTTAAGAGTCTTGAGCCAATAACGAGCCAAGAAGCTAAGTAAAAGTGCCATTTAATAAGGTACTAGCCTTAACCTCGAGTAAGGGATACAATCCTAACTCTTAGCATAGGCCACACCGCTTATTACGAGTCATATGAAGTAGTATTGCAACATATACAAGCATACAAGCCATTTGATTATCAATATGAGTTTAATATGATAAGAGTAACCATTACAGATGAAACGGTAAGAGTATTAAACATATACGTAGCTTAAACAAGTCAAAGCTCAGGTCTCGAGTCGAGGGTTCAATCTCGACTCGAAGCAAAACGCGCAAAAAGGGACAGGGGCATTTCTCGAGTCGAGGCACACTCCTCGTGTCGAGGAACAGCGGGATTGCACAATTCCAACGCGACGATCGCACAAACATTCCAAATTCCAATTACGACAATTCCAAAGCATGACAACATCAAAACCCAACAAACATACATCCAAATCAACAACCATAACAACATTATATGCAACAATCCATCCGCATACATGTGACAACATCATTGTAACAACCGTTACATACAAACTACACTAAAACACGCATTAATGCAACTAAACACAAGGTACGCCATTAGGGCATCATCAAACAAAGGGGAAAACAGATTGTTGTCATCATTGTTACCTTAATCCTCTAAGTTATCGTCTATGACAATGGTATCGACGTCCGGATCGTCCAAATCAACCCCTATACACACACATACCAAGCAAATAACACAACAATAAGACTACACATTCAGCAATACACAAAATGAACGAAAGAAGGGAACGAGTTGATGTATCTTACACCAATTCGCAGTGGAGAATAAGAGGGACGTTTCCCAAGAAGGAACTATGGCCAAAAGAGCGATAGAAACACGAGTTTTAAGGCTTGGAAGTTTAGAGAGAAAAGAGGGACAAAAGGAGGTTTTAGGTTAAAAAGTGAAAGCAGTAAACGTGATATGAGTGAAGTAGTGGGGTTTAGTTACTAACTTAACTTGACCCGAATGCATAAAAACCCGAACCAAGTGCCAACCCGACTGAAAGAATGACCGGTTTAGATTAGAATTAAAGCTGAAATGTCACGGGTTTGGAATTAAATAAAAGACGGGAATGATGGGTGTTACAGCGTAAACGCCAACTGAATACGTTAGCAACGAAGGAAAGACGTGCACACCGTGGTCCACATTGAGGAACAACAACAGCAACCACAATGTCCGACGTCGCTTCTAATGTATGTCTTTAATAACTTCAATTACCATTGTGTATAATGTATACCCTTGAGTGTGTACTAAAGTTGATATGGTGATACAACAACACTCCCTTGATTGCTATGTTGCCAAAGACGAACCCCTAGATTGATTCCCCAGGTGGTAGGGAAATTGTAGTGTAGGACGTGTTTCTGGACGTCCAAATGCGGGGTGTAACAAATAAAAAATTTGTTAGTATCATGGATGGGCTTTGAAAACTTTTTGTTATGTCCGTTGTTGAGACAAACATTTGTTATGTCCCTGCCACCATTTCACGTCCAGTTTTTCATTTATGCTCTGTTTTTGACATCACATTGGTGATAATGCTTATTCAATCAATTATACTCAACAGGGAAGTTATTAATTTTAGCAATTGTTCATAATTTTAGGATCCATTGATAGCGTCAGTTGGAGACGGGATAAACTACACTTCATATTTCGAAATGTCTCATTTATTCCGTACACACCTAAAGGCATTTCAATGGGCATTCAAGATTGGTTTACGGCATCGTTTTGTGTTGGTCATAGCCAACAATGGGAAAAGGAGCCGGAGCACTAATTTGCCGGGATCCTATTTTCGTTGTGATCGGTGGGGGGCCTATGCTTCTGGAGTAGACCCAAACAAAGGTAGGAAATCTTGTACAAAGAAAATTGATTGTCAGTTTTGTATTAGAGCTGTACAAAGGCACGTGATAGTTGATGGGGTACCCGGCCTTTATTGGGGGATCATCACCTTTCCTTCAAATGGGTATCACAACCATGATATGATTGGCTATAGTGATGGGAGATTGAGGCATATGGGTCTTGATGATCAGGAGAAAGCTTATATTGAGCAACAAGCTCAATCACTGGTGACCCCAAAAGAAATACACCACGGGTGACACTTGATAACTCCCGACAAGCCCCGCCCTACTTTGCGCCAAGTCCAAGACCATAGCGGCAAAACCAGGGCAGATAAAAGAGGAGACATGAACCCCGCACAGTATATGCTGGCATGTATAGTTAGAAATAATTATGTGCATTGGCACGAGACAAACCCGGAGACTAATGAGCTTACCCACGTTTTCTTTGCTTATCCGGAGTCCGTGAAGCTGTTTCGGACGTATTACCATGTGAAACTAATGGATTCAACGTACAAGACCAACATTATGGCAATACTCTAGTGGAGGTTATTAGTGTCACTCCGACTGGTTTGTCTTTTCTTATTGCTGCGGTTTTAATTCCAAGTGAGTCCATGGAAGGTTATCAGTGGCTATTGCAGAAGTTGGCGTTGCTATTGGAGCCTGTCGGGAAGTTGCCTTCAACGATCATCACCGATCGTGAGTTGGGTCTAATTAATGTCGTCCCTTTAGTATTTCCTTCAAGTGCGCATTTATTGTGTACTTGGCATGTGAACCGTGCGGTTGAGAGCAAGGTTTTGGCATTTTATCCAAACCCCATTTTTAGAGCCTATACTGCCCTGCACAGCAACGAGACTGGATGGTACTTAGTTGTTTGGGCGACCAGTGAAGAGCGTTACGTTCGGGCCTAGAAGTGGTTTAGCGCCAAGTGGAAGCGTTTGGCAGATTATGTGCTGCAAACGTGGGGTATGCACGAAACTAAGTTAGTGAAATGCTACACTAACAGAGTGTTTCACTTGAGGAACACTGCCACCTCTCGGGTCGAATCGTCTCACTCACTTCTGAAATCTTGGTTGAAGAGCGCAAACCTCAAAATCGACATAATGTGGTCCAGTATGCACCCGACACTTCAATCCCAACATTCCAAAATAAGAGCTCACTTGTAGAAGTCTAGGACCAAGAGAAGACACAATAAGGAGGGGCAGTTGTTCAGGGAATTGAGTTTCAACGTGTCTATGAAAGCCGTAGAATTAATGCTGCATGAATTGGAGAGGGGGAGAAAGTTGGGTATAGGGTTGGAATCCGGATGTGGTTGCGTGATAAAGACGCCTCACGGCCTTCCTTGTGCTTACTATCTTGTACATTTAAGTAGGAACAACGGAAGTGTTCATCTTGATGATATCCACGACTTTTGGAAGACACTTACTTATGATGGTGGTTCCGTGAATATCCCAAATAACAACGATGTTTTGGAAGGCCTCATGGAGGAATTGAGGAGTACTGACCCGGCACAAGTGGGTGCTTACATAGGGAAGTTGTGTGAATGCCTCCATCTGGAAGGTAGTAATGTAAAGGAACCCGCCATTGGAGAAAATCCGAAAGGTCGGCCTAAACAATCAACCAAACGGAACAAGAGTGCTTTTGAGCATGCACGTAGGAAACATGGCACACCTGTGACCCAACCTTCGGTTAACACTGAAAGAAATGTGGGTGATTTTCCCGAATGTCCCCCTAATTCACCATCGGAGGTTAACTGTACAAAGGGCCCAATGACAGTTTTTCGGGGTAGGTATGGTATCCCGGAGCACCTTCGGCAGTTTTTTGATGGTTAGTATAATCCTGAACTGGATGGTCACTGTGGTTATAGGGTTATCACTACAAAAAACTGTTCCTCTTGCGACAACCAAAATCCGTCGTAAACTTGGTGTTTTCCGTCGCAAAAAGAGACCTTGCGACGGAATTTTTTTATTTTGCGACGGAATTCAGTTCATCGGGTTAATTAGTCGCAAAAGGGTCATCTTACGACGAAGTGGTCTGTCGCAAAAGCCTATCCGTCGCAAGGAAAAACCATTCCGTCGCTGAATTAATATTACGAAAATAGTTTTTGAAAATATTTTATTTTTTATTATCCGTCGCAACAAAATTTAAAATATTCATTTTAATAAACCCTAATCCGTCGCAAAACAATGAGATACCGTCGCCAATAAATAATTAAATATTCCTTTCAGGAAACCCTAATCCGTCGCAAACTATTCCGTCGCAATATTTCCGTCGCAAAATTGATCTAGTTCCGTCTCAAAGTTTTTTTTTCTGGGATTTTCATTCTGTGACTCGACGTTGCAAAAAGAAAAAACCGTCGCAAAGTGGTATAGTCCGTCGCAAATTCCATCGCGACAGTGCACAGATTTTGCAAAAATTATTTTGAATTCCTATATGCCACTCTAAATTCTCATAAAACCTGCATTATAAATATCAATACCATCAACCGATCATTCGGGAGGCCACCATCATTTGTGATACACCAAATCTAACACCGAAATAGGGAAACAACGAAAGACGATTCCTGACTTATATTACATGAAAACGAATCCAAATTGTCAAATCGTTCAAACAACCAAGCAACATTCGTCTAAACAACCAAGTTAAAACGTTTCAAATCCAAATCCAAACTAATAAACATCGTTGAAAGACAATCATAAACCTCACGAGATGGGGAAATTTTATGGGAAAGGGCCTAAGCTATGTCCACCAGTAGAGGGATCATCGTAATCATTTTGGCGATTAAAAGGATTGAACATGTTGTTGCAATTTGAGTTTAGATCGCCAAAATCTTGATTGAGCTTCTCCTCCATTTCTTTTTGCCTAGCTTCAATCTCATTAAGCCTTCTTGTAAGCTCGGCATTTTGCGCATAAGCTTGAGATAGAGGCCCCGCTTCGAACACATTTCGATTACGTCCCACCTTCTCACGACTATAGTAAAGCTCCGCCGCGGAACCAACACCATATAGTCTCCCCTTCCTATTGAATCCACCGACGACATCAAAGTAAAGCTTATTTGGATCATATGCATCGGCCGTCTTCTCAAGCTCGACAACCCGCCTTTGATATTGCTCCTATAAAGCAAAAAATATAATACAAATTGTTAGTATATATCATCTTCTATTAGTTATATCGCTTACTTCATAACTTGGGTCAAAAATATAGTAGGTATTACATATATTTATTTCTTTGTCTCGAGGAGTCAAAAATACTTCTTCATTTTCGCCCTCCATCGTGTCCGACGCGATCTGTAACACCCCCGGCCACTACACCGAACCGGAGATATCACCGATGGTCACCCTCCAGGCTGTGTACTGGCCCCACAGACCAATACGGGTCCTTTCCAGCGCATTTTGTCCTCACTCATGCGCATCCCGGGGCTTCCCAGGAGGTCACCCATACTGAAATTGCTCTCAGCCAAGCACGCTTAACTGAGAAGTTCTTTCAAGTGAGCAACCGGAAAAGAAAGTGCACTTTGTTGATATGAGTAGTATCATCAATCCTTTTAAGCTCTCATATGAGCCCATACATGGATCCTTCAAGAATTTCACTTGGGGTATTACACGATCTCCTTGCCTTTAGCACTTGCTTTCCTGGTTTTTGTTCTTCTAAACACGTCCGGAGCAGTAGAGGGGATGTGTTTGCCGGTTGCGCTCTTTTTCTCCTTGTACTTAAAGCAAAAACAACACACTTATTAGAAATTATAGTAAATTCCTATTTTTACAAAAATATATATTACAAAAGTATACATTAAATATTATAGTAAAAACCTATAGTAAATTTGAGTAGTTACCATATCGGCCATAATTTGCACCGTGTTTCGGCGGCCATTAGTATGTGTCGGGGTCTTTCCTCTATTTTTTTGGCATTGTTGGGACTTTGCCAAAAACTTCTCATCTTTCCTTCGGGCACACAATTGTTCAAAAAGAGGACCCGGTATAAACTCTGGGCATTCGGGAAACACCTGGCTCGATTGGTTTTGTGGCACGGTAGATAATGTCTCTAAGACGAGGCTTCAAATGCTTGAAAAAAAAATCTCTTTTACTAGAGCTTCAATCCGTTTGTTATACTTCACACGAGCCTACATTTAAAGTATACGAAATAATGGTTATCATATTCAATTAATATATTACAAAAATAAAAACTAATATAATAATTTAAACATCATTTGAAAATTAGATTAGTACTTACATTAAAATAGTTCCACCAATCTTCTCTTAAACTTTCCGAAGCCCGGGAAAAATTTGGGGCATACTCCGTGTAATGTGCAACAATGGCGTCACCCACTAAAGCCTTGATGTCATCGTGGTAAAACCTACATAAAAATAAAAAAACAATAGTCATAAATTGTATTCTACATGTAACAAAAACCAAAATATTTTTCAAATTAAATATAATCAAACAATATTCATACTTACCAATGTGACTCCGGCTCGAGTTTTGGGCAATTATCATCCTCATCACCACTCTCATCATCACCCTCTTATTGCTACTCCTCCACCACCACTTGCTCCTCCACCCTCTCCTCCTCCTCCTCATTCCTCGAATGACTATCACTCACATGCGTTGCACTTGCACTTCCACTTCCACTAGCACCAATAGTCTTCTTTTTGCTTCGAAACCATGAACCCACCATTTTGCTAATCTAAATCATTCAACCATTAATATCAATCGATAAAACATAACGTACACCAAAAATTTGAAATCAAAATTTAAAATTATTAATAACATTCATACATGATATTCATACAAAAAATGTCTTAATCAAACATAAAACAATAATTGAACAAACTAATCATCATCATCAAGATCGTCATCATCTCCATCTTCACGATTTTCATCGTTAGACGGAAATAATTCTTCATCTAATTCATCATCGAGAATATCTTCATCATCAACATCTTCATATTCTAATTCATTTCCTTCAATTTCACCATCAACTTCATCTTCTGCTAGAAGGATAATTTCATTTGCCTCTAAGTTTCATCTTCAAATTGATCATTAACTTCCAAATTTTGTGATTGTATCGACGAAAAAATAGGTTCAGAGTTATTGTGGCTTCTTGATAGACACTTTCATCAACTTGAGCTTCAATTTTTTACCGCGCCTTTATCTTAAATACAGCCGACTACTCCGCTGTATTTTTCTTAGTGTTTGGAAAAGGCGTATAATAGACTTGGTCAACTTGATATGCCAATACAAATGGGTCATATATCGGGTATTTCTTGCTCCTATTTACCTCCAAAAGTTTGTACAACTCATGAACAATTGTCCCCCTTCTAGAAGGATCTACTAAATCACATGAAAAAAGTATCGTTTTATAACAACGTTGAATACCGGCATAGCTTAACTCAATGATCTCTTGAAGTGTTCCATAATAGTCATTCCCTTGACAAGAAATAACCGAAACACCATTATTTTGAGTGGCTTTCACTATTTCTTCTTTGTCATTATATACACGAAACTTATAGCCATTGATTAATTAAGTAACGTTTCCAACATTTAACTTGTCTAGAAGGACCCCTCGCTAATGCAATCAAGATATCATCATTTAACGTACGTACCTATTCGAAATAAAAAATAAATATTAATAAGGTAAATATAACTTTTTTTTTTTGGTGAAAATGTAAGCATTGAATATATAGAGTGACAAGGTCTCCACCATTACAACTTACGCTATTACATCCGAATCAACTAAAGACGTACACAACACTAGAGGCTCTAAATATTGAACAAAAAACTGATACAGCCTAATAGAAAAAAAACAGCAGTTTACATTAGATCTAGATGGAAAACTGCTGAAAAATTCCTGTATCTGATCTTCATAAGAGCCAATTACGACATTCAGAGGACAAACCCCCTGATAAGATCCCTGCATCTGATCTTCATAAGAGGGATAAGCTGCTGAAAAGCATTTTTAGGACGAATTGCAGCAAGTATCGAACAAAAAGCTGAAAACAACCAGCACAATAGGCTTGAACCAACAGAACCCAACATTACCAAAGCTGAATCAGCTCTGCAGCTAATACATCAGATCATTGCAAAAGCTGAATCTGCTGTAACCAGCTGGAATTAGTGTAACACATCGGATTTTTGTAAATTAATAAATTAATTAAAATAAATAATGATACAACTTATTTCCCCAAAATAATGCATTTAGTATAAAGTCGAGTGTTAAACTACTAGGATCGACTCATGGGCTGGATATTACCTGATTCGGGTGATGCTTTAGGGTCGAACCATCTCATCTCCCTTTAAAACCCTACCACTACTCCATTTCAGTTTCCCTATTCCCACTTTTACTAAAGGGGAACGTAAAACCCTTTCACCACAAATCTTCCCCTTGCCCTAACCATTCTCACACAAAACACGTCATTCTCCGCTCCTTTGTCTTCCCTAGTTTATTCCCAATAACCCATAATCACAGTAAGTGCACTTTTAGCCCTAATTAAGTTTTATTCCTATTTAGTTTCTAAACAAGTTTTAATTAGTATCTTCGTATCCCCTTTCGTTGTAAGGCATCGCGGAAGATCCGGAGTCCGACTCGTTCGTGATAGAGGAGGATTTGGAAGACGGTCTCGATTCCACCGTTATTTAGACTCTTATCTTTATTATTGTCACTAGTTTACTGTGCTCGGAAGGTAAATTCACCTTTTGTATTTACCTATGTAATCTCGTTGTCATTCTTGTGATAAGTTGATGTTATTATTGTTGATGTTGTTGTTGTTGTATGATTGCTTGATGTTGTAGTAATGCCCTAGCGTTGTGTGGTTAATGTTAGTAGTGTTTTGTGTTCATATGTTGACATGGTTGTTGTATTATCATGCTTGACATTGCTCTTTACGACACTGTGTTATTGCTTATCATCGTTGGTGGGAGATGTGCCCTTGAGGCTTGATTTCGTGTGTGATCATTGGTTTGTGGTTACTAAGATTGTGTCGCTCCCTTGTCGTTGCTTTTGATTGATGGTTTGGTTGAATGCCCTAGTGGTCGTTGCGGTTTTGATGACTTTATTTTCGATGTTGTATGACTTGGGACATTGCTTTGTGGTTACCTTACTGTGTCTTGATGTTAGAAGTGTTGTCATCGTGTGTTGGAATGGCGAAAGTTGGGTGTTGGGGTGAAAACAAAGCTCGTAGAGTATTCTGTCCAGGCGCCCGATCAGACCCAACGGGGCCGTTATGCCAACGGGGCCCGATCAGCCCAACGGGGCCCGTTGCTCCATCGGGCGGCCCTTCATTGGCTGCTGCTGGTTTTGGCCTGTTTTGGGATAGTAAACGACTTCGGTTGCAAAAGTGCAAAAGAGTGACCCCCTCTAACTTTTCGTTCTGC
>JAUEKU010178539.1:0-10522 GCA_032274805.1 Gypsophila paniculata | reverse complement strand
CCCATTTGCTGCTATGCCTAAAACGCCTCAAATAAGGGCTTTTTTGGAGCCGCAAATAAGCTTTTTTCTACTAGTGATATGTTCGGAAAAACTTTGACTTTTGAAAAATAAATCGAGCAAACTCTTTGGTCAGTCGTTTACTTTAAAAAAGAAAAGTGAAATATGAGAGAATGAGTATTATCTAAGAGACTATGCTTTAATCCGTTAGTCTAAGGATCATTTTGTTGTTTGTTGTGGAAAAGGCGTTTCGATAGGGTTTATTGGCCGGGTGAATGGAGTAAATAATTTGGATGAGCTTGTGAGGAAGTCTTTTAACATCAGATTTGGACGTTACGGTTGCTCCACGGCGAAAGTGGTTGTGTCATTTGATAATAAACGTTGGTGAAAATAGTTTTATTGGAGATGTACTTAGTAGCTTTTTTAAAATAGTAGTAGCGTCTTCTTGTTATGAATTGTGACTCTTTTTAATAACTTTATTTAAAAAACTCAACAACTTTATTAAAAAGTTCAAAAACTTTACAAAAAAAACTCAAAAAAATTATAAATCAATTGTTGTATTACCACGGTTGTTATAATCTACTAATTGTATTAATTTGGAAGCATGTACAATTATAACATGGGATTAAGCATCACTATAGTATAAAGAAGTCAAGTATGATGTACATACTCCATATATAATATACTTAGTCTCTATAATCAGACTATATATAACATAGAAGAACTTTTGGCATAGAATTCTATGTAAATATTAATTTGTACATAATGTGTAAGATTAACTACTGAAAAGAAAAATCAAAGATAATTAACAAAATACCTATAAAACTCACTAATTACAATATAATTAATCCTTTTGATCTCCCTAAAACGATAATAATTAGTATATATACGTATAATTGGTATATCTTGAACTCTCGAAATTAAAGCAGACGTAGTACTACTCGTACGTCGGTACGTATAAACGTTAAACACTAGCACCGGGGATGTCTTGCCGGTTTGTTGTCGCTTGTCGAACGAGGGCGGCCGTCTTCTTGTCATCACGGTAAAAACACCAAAATAGACACGCGACATAAACTAGAAAAAATAATGCCATAATTAGGACAGCTTTTAGTAAATTATCTATCATAGAGGAATGATGCAAAAAGTGAAAAATATCCATGACGATGATTAATGATTTGAAACAATGGAATGTATATATGATCTTGAGGACTCAATTCAATATTTCAATTCATTATATATACTAATCTAATTATGAACCGTGGTTATAACATAAATACAACATCATGTTTCCAAATTAATTGTGTGATGTAATATGGAAAGTGGGAGATATAGATTGTGTAAGATAGAAATATGGAAAAATCGGTCTTATATCGTGTGTGCTAAGGAAATAATAATGAAATAAATGAAGTAATTATTAAAGATTATGTGATTATAATTGAAATATAAAACCGATCATGCGTGATAGAAAAATTGTACATTTATTTACATTATTTCGTCTTTAACGATTTACATCTCATGTGATTAAGAAAATGTATTTGTTGATCAACCGATATTAAAAGCAAAAATATATGTTAAAATAAAATGATTTAGAAAAGTAAGTTTGAATATTCTCTAAATAATGCTAAGTTTGCTTCATGTATTCCCATTTTGCACCTCTTTAAATAACAAAAAAATTTGACTCTTTCAATCCTATCTTATGCAATGTTTACGAAGTATGATTAGTCAATATAAGGACTATATACATCTGATGTCGTACATTATTTTTTAAGTTTCTGAATATTTTTACAAAATTTATGAGTTCTGTAAAAAGTCTTATAAAAATACCCAGAAGTTTTAAAATAAAAATAAAGGAAAAACCTAATATATGAGGTAGTTTATCTGATATATAAATATAATACTATTTTTGATGATTATTTATACTTATTAAAGAAAAAAAGGATTGTATATTTGATGTATAGTCAAATTTTCCGAGTTTTATTTTAAAGTTTCTAAGTATTTTTTGTAAAGGTTAACACAAACTTAATTCTTAAAAAAAAACTCATAAAATTTATAAAAAAAACTCAAAAACTTAGAATATGATGTATTAAATCAAATATATGATCCACATATTGCTTATTAACATTCTCTTAGGAAAATTTTTTAATTAACCGTTAGAGATGATTATTATCCGTTAATTTTTACATAAAATTATCTTCTGTCTCGCAATAAACTAACGTAACATCATTGTACACATATTCAATTTTGATCATCCATATAAATTTGGTAACCTCTCGAATAACAATCGATTGATCTGACCTTTTAATTTGTTACTCGTATTATGCTTTCTCATTTTCAGTGTACATAGTCATTTCATCAATAATCATTGTTTTCATAAATTAATCATTTTACCACTTTAATTTTATAATTGTATTACTCATATAATCTTATTACGCTGATAATTTATATAAGATCGTCTTACAATAAATTTAGTCATGAGTATTTAAGAAAAGTACTTACGCATCACGTCTATTGCATAAAAAAATTCCATAAACCAAAACAAATACACACATATACTTTCCAAATAAAAAAAAAAAACAAAACAAAATTAAAAACGTGTATAATTTTATGGAAAGCAACTAAAACCCTATGTAATTTTGCTATAATTAATGTTTCATTCTCAATTTAAAAACGTGTTTTTAATTCTCTATACTCACAAAAATATTATTATTCAACCTTAATAATAATCACAAAATATTATAATAAAGAAATAATATAATGGAGGAAAAACTTTCATCAAATATTAATAATATAGTAGAAGATATGAGTGTTACTAGTATAAATTTATACAAATGTATTAAATATAACCATAATGTTAGTGGTCACGTACTCTTTATATTCAAGCTACATGATATTGAGTACTCGGGTCGACCCGGCCCGTTAACCGAGAGGACGGTGGGGTATGACCCGAAATATATAAAAGTTGGTATGGAGTCGTGTTGGTTTGATGATGTAATGGACGATGATTTTGAGGATAATGTTTATGAGGTCGTGTCTAGGGCGAATTTATTCACGTATAGTGAGACCGATGAAAATTTCACGTGTGAATTGGTTCGATTTATTAGGAGTTGCTATCGGTTTAATGTGGGCGTGTTGAGTGTTATTAGTGATTATTCGTTGGTGTTTATCGTCGAGGTGATGAGGCCTAGGGCTAGGACCGAGTTTGTCGAGGGTAAAAAGAAATTATTGTTAGTACCGTCAGTCGATATGGGCACATTGAATAAAAGTAGTGAGGTCGTGTTGAGTAGTGTCGATGTGAAAGAGGAATCGAGTCGTGTGGATTGTGTATTGGATGATGAATTGAGTGATTATTCGAGTATGGATGATTACGATGATTTAAATTTGGACGATTTTGATTTTAGTAGTGTGACTATGGACGATTATGAGGATTATGAAGAAGAAGAAGAAGATGATGATGATTTTGAGGCACGAGATGAGAAAGAACGTATGAATAACATTATGAGGATTACAAGGGAATGGCAAGGATTAAAAGACGATGCTGAATTAATTCTCGACGAGGTGAAGCCCATGATCACGTACGAGACATTGGAGTGCAGGAAGGTTGGTCATGAGTATGTGATATATCCGGAGGAAGAAAAGCGAGGCGAATGTGGGATTTGTCTAGGGTCGTATACCGGAAACCTAAGGCGCGGTGTTAAATTCCCGTGGGTTCAAGAGTCGAACGCTGCTGAGCTAGCTAGGTTGAATTGTGGACATGCGTATCACTATCGGTGTATATTCAAGTGGCTCGAGAGGAAGCCGACGTGCCCGATGTGCCGAGCAATCAGCTATGTCACCGTGACAGTCTGAGTTATATGAACAAGACATGTGAAAGATGAGTTCAGTAGTGAAATTACAATATTTGTATTTTTTTATTTTTCAATTCAAAGATAAGCATATGGTTGTTGCTTGATTGTCTATGTATAAGAATTTGAAATTTTTGCAAAGTTAAAAGTATCTGATGTTGAAAATGATCCTATGGGTGTTTATGCAAATTCACAGTATATCAGATTAGAAACTAGGTTGATTTGCGTAAGAATGTTGTAATTACACCGTTGCAATGTTGCATACATACAACGATCTTATTTGAGTTTCGCGCAATATGTTGTCCATGTGCTCAAAAGAGGCGCTTCTAGATGAACAAAAATTATCACAATGAATACCACAAAAACTAGTGAGCCCCGTGTATGCATATAACTATACTACGAAGTAACAATGATTAAAATGGCTTTTATGACGATCACAGTGAACTCAATTTTTTCGAGTAAAGAAATCTTAATTTTTTTTCGAGTAAAGAAATCTTAATTTTTTTCCGATTGATGATATGTTTCATAGGAATTTAAGAAGATACACTCTACTTGATTTCATCAAAATCTTTTCTGTGGATTGTACAAAGTGAAACACGGAAATATTTCACTTATCATAAAACATCAATCTATAACTACAAAAAAAGTACATTGACCAAACTCAACAAGTTGCAAAAAAACCATCTATGTGACTTGACTTGGCCATTTGAATGGGTCGGTTCGACCCGGCTCGTTAGTTAAGCTTCAAAAGTGTAATCCCGCCCGACTCGCCAAAAGCTTCGCCCACCGTGACCTACCAATGGGCTAGGCCTAGGTCCAGGCTGAGCCAACTGGGTCCGCCAGGCCCAAAACCACCTCCCAATGGGCTGTTACGAGTTACGCTGATAAGACTTGGCCCAGCCAAAACCCGGCCCATGGCAGGTCTTACGTGAGATTTGACTCAATCAAGTTGTTTTGTCCAATCAAAGGGTGCCCACTCCTTTGCAAACTCAGTAACTGCTTGCTTTTGAGCCTCAAGAGTCTCATATCGTCGACGACGATACATATCTTCGTCTTTTGACTGGAGCATACCCCTGATGACATTCAGACCGAAACTGCTCTTGAACTGTGTTTCATCGTCAATCACATGGACAAAACCCTTGTTCAGACCGAACTCGACATGGACATATGGGAAGTCCTTGGGAATCGAGCCACGTAGTCCTTTCACGCTCGTATCGATTAGTTTCTTTGCGTCGTGCTGGCTCCATTCCGACTCTGCTTCATCGATCGCCTGGATGAACACGAATATAATGATACATGGTTTGATAACTAAGCATGCTGAAATTCACGTTTTCTCATTATTAGACAGCAACTAAAATACGCGGTATGATACTCCGTATAAAGTCGTGTGTTTTGATAACAATGCATGATGAATTATATGGAGTACATTTTAGCTATACATTATACGCGGAAATATTAATGTGATATGAAAAGAATGATCTAACTGACCTTTTTAAAGTACAAAGGGCCGTCTTTGGCTATGTCCTGCGGCAGTGGAACGCATTCTATCATGCAATGACGGCGTTGTTGGGATAACCACAGCACTGTTTCTAAAAAGATGACTTCTTTGCCTTGCTTTGCAAACATCATGATGAGACACTTCTTGAAGTTGCGAATTTCTTCCCAAACATTGTCATCTACCATTCGAGTGGCCAGTTCATGCTGTTGAGATGAACATGATATGCATACGAAATCAGAATGATAGGGTGTACGAAAAAAGTAACATATGTATACAATAGGAACTGAAAAAAAATGCTCCATAGCGAGCTTTTCATGTACAACGGTTACAGACTACTTATAGAGTCAAGTTCCGGAGTTCTTGAAATGCTTAAGCAGAACAAATGATGCCACTTATGAGGACAAAAGATGGACAGATGCCCAAAGATCAATCACCAAGAAAAAATTTCTCCGTAAAAATATTTGTGGAAGGATTCGGAAGCTATCATCATGGTTTCAATTCCCCTCCCTCGCCGTCGTAACATTTGATCCACACAAAGCGTTGCGCAAGTAAAATACGAGTAGAAGTTACCTGCAAAGTAACTATGCAGCAATGGCCAGGAGCAACGGGTGTGAACTGTGGTAGCATTAGGTACGCGAAATTCGCTATGGCAACAACAAGATGTTTAGGTCGCTGCGGATTCTCAAAACAGAAAAGACATCGCTCCTGCTGAGTCATGATACGCTTCCCCAAGGGTTTCACAGCCTCAGATCTATTCCCCCGGTCTGCGGCTTTTCTCTTGCTCTTTTTGCTCGGTGCTCCATCGTACTCGTATTCATCATCAGCTCGAGTCGCCATATTATATTGTTTGTTCTTCATTATAGTTTGAGCCAAATGGATGTCACTATCATCTTCCTTACCCTTTTGCCTCAAGCTAAACTCTTGTGCAGCATATCTGAAATGTTAAGCCAGTACAAGTCGTAATGATGAGAAACACAACTACCGTCAGCGATGATGCAGATAAGCATGTCCAGCTAAAGAACAAGTGATATGAGTTGTATAGCTTTTAGGACAATCACAATTCACAATCACCATAATTGCCTTCAGATGCCACATTCCGTGATTCAAAATGCGAATGATAAATGAGCAAAAGCCAAATATAGAAAGAGTAGAAGATTGCAAAATATACCTGCTTGAGCTGACGTCGTTTCTTATCTTTGTTATTCTGTTCCCTGCATTTTGGTCTACTCGAGCTTTTTCAGCTTCTTTCTGTGGAACAAAATCCCAGTTAAGTGGAAGCAGCTCTTTAGCCTTATAGTCAATTCTAACATTAATTCCATAGTTTTGACATAGATGAAGCTACTAACAGATCCTGCCTATCTAATGATCTCTTCATATAAGAAATTAACAGTTCACCCGCATATGACCAATCAAGCAACCAACATCACTTATGTTCACAATTGTTCATTGGATTTCTTTTCTCATGCGTGTTCTTTTTTATCTAAAGTGGCAAATCCCGAGTGAAAAGACAAAAAAAAAATTAAAGACAATGAATGTCGAACAAATCTTACCAAAAGTTTATTAGCCTCCTCATGCTTCCCTTTCAAACGAAGTTGCATCGCCTTTGCTGCAAGTTGATTAGCACTCAATTGTGGCTTAGGCTCGCTGGATTCTTGTACTGTATTGTTGCGTTCTGCCTCTGGGATATCTACACACTTTGGAGCATCTTGGAAACTACTATCAGATTTATTTTCCTGATTCGTGATTTCACTCATGAAACTTCCATCATTAGCGAACTTATTTATGCTGGAAATTGCACTCGAGATGAGTGCAGCATCCTTGTCGTGGTAATTTTGACCCTTTCTTTTTCCCCAAGATAATGAATCACGCGCTCTTGGTGCCTTCATTTCTGGATGACGGAGTGAAACGTCCTTCAGATAGTCACGTCCAATATCCTGCAGGATGAAATCAATTGAGTGAGCAAAATTAGAAAGCTTCTTAACTCAACTAGCGTATATCGCATGAGTGCAACTTTGGAGGCTTATATAATGAGTATCGCACAAATGGTTAAATTGATTAGCATCACGGGGTTTCTATTGAGATATTAAACGAAGAGGATCAAAACTAACATGATTAGATGAAAGGATCATACGATTCGTATAGAAAATGAGAATAAAGGACTTCAACAAGAGATGCACATCATGGGTCCACAATCCAGGTAGAAAAATGGCAGGTATAACGGTGAAACCATAACGAAAAAGAAAGAAATCAGGAACACCTTTTCTACATGCCTTCCACTTTCATTTGTTGGATTAGGATCAGTTCCTTCAGTTGCTCCCACCTTCCGGGACTGTATGGCACGCAAATGTGCACGAGGAGCTGCTGCACTACGAGATGATACAGCCACTGCAAGATGGCCAAGATCTCCCCACCTATCTTGAACAACCTAAAAATACAATCATCAGGATTAACGTCGACAGTATATAAAAGAAGAGTGTAAGATCAATAACTAGTTTCGTAATTGCTGCTGAAGAATTAAAATTCGGAACATACTTCTTTAAGATCCCGCCCTTCGCGTGCTGCTTGCTCCTTAGCACGCTTTAGAGCTTTTAGCCTCCAACTGGCTCCACCATCACCCACGACAGAAGATGATAAGAGTTCGTTGCGCTTAGACGTCGTTTGATCTGCATCTTCGGGGTATCCCATTCCATTCTCTCTCCAGTAAGGGTTCATTTCTTTAGGATTCACCTTTTGTGGCTGAGATAACAAAAAGGATGGTTAATCCTCCAAAATTACTAAGAGCCAACAGTACACAAATTAATGTAAAACACACGAGCATACGACTACAACCTAAGCTCCAAAATTTCACCACAAAAAGACAATTCACAACTGTATAAAGCTCATTAGTCTCTGCTCAATTACAGTTACGTCCTTATGGAGGGGTTCAACATGAAGAATAATTTTCTAATCACTTGAAAGTTTAACGAGTCAATCGTTTCACATTCATGACTGCATTAAAATACAAATCATAAGTCATAACCTAAATCATTGGTTTAGCAACGGCATTCAGTGTTATCAGAAGTCATTGTAGTTTTGATCTAAATCAAATCTGCCCGTTACTACAAAGACAGTGATCATTCTGTATATTTCATCCATCTATAATTAACTACAATGTTACGCTTTGGCCTACCTCTTCGCTTGGAGGGTCCACCGGCAGCTCCTCAACGGCTGTCTTCTTCGGCCTGTCAGCTGGTCTAAGCATCCAATCTAACCCCATCTCTTTTCTTACTATATCGACAGGGCTTGAACCTCCTTCGCCATTATCTATATTCAACAAAACGAAACGATATAAATCCACCACATTACCAGACGGCCTTACCAAAGAACTATTGAGCAGCTGAAAAAAGAAAACCAAACGTAAAGGACATACCTGAATCATCATCTTTCCGGACCTTTCCTCTACTCTTACTCTTCCCTTCTCTTCTTCCTCTACGATCGTCTTCGTCATCATCAGACGAAGAATCTTCAGAAGTATTCTTCTTCCTTTTGCTCCTACTCGACTTCTTCACCTTCTTTTCAACCTTATCTCGACTTTTACCCTTCCGCTTTCCCTTATGCTTCTTATCACCACCTCCACCGCTACTATCACTCTCGTCATCCTCCCCTGATGATGATTCCGAGCATTCATCTGAAGAGTACCATTTCTTCTTCCTCGACCCTTTCTTAATCCTCTCTAACCCTTCGTCATCCGAACTACCATACTTTGCACTATTTTTCTCACTCCTGTTTTTCTCCCTCTTGCTACTCGATTTTCCACGAGTATCTTTCTCATCACTACCCAAGCCCCCACCTTTTTCCTGAGATAGACCACAAGTTTAAATAACCACAAGAACTATGTGCATTAAAAACGAAATGTACTCCATATTCATCATACAATAATACAGAGTGAACAGTAATTACCGAATCAATTTGATCCCGGGAAAGGAACTTAATTCCAGACAGCATTGTGATCCTTCAACTGAAAATACAAATAACATAACCCGTGTTGGTATAAACAAGAAAAAAGATCCAGCTTTCGGGCACAATCATACGAGTTAAGCATTTAGGTCATAAAAACCGAAAAAACAACGTCGTCTGGTTACTACAAGGAAGAATACAGATTTGAGCAAATCATAGAATTTACTGAAAACGTTACAACCACAGCTCACACACGAATTACAGAAACTATAACTTGTTGACGTCTTGATGATATCAAGTTCATCAGCTAAATTGTGTCGACTGTCGACCCAAACAACAATCATCAAACCTTGTTTCCAAAACGATTTAGGGTCGACTCCAAAGATCTTAGAAACAAACTTCATACATCCCAGTCGATCTTCGAGTTCTTGATATAGCTAGAGTAAAACTTTCAACAAAGAGCCACTTATAACAAACTGAATATAGCTTGGCTCAATTCAAATCGATCGACAAAATTGAAATCGTAAAGACTAACAAAAACCTCACCCCAACTCATCAAACTCCCCAAAATACTAATCATCACAATATCACTTGTTTTCAGCCCTAAATTAACATCAAAATTAGCAAAAATTGAAGAATTTTGCCCTAATTTTACAAAACACAGCAACAAATAACCTAAGAATCAACTAATCAAACTTAAATTAGGATAAACAAACCCTAATTAAAACCAACAAGTAGAGTAATACAAAACCTACACAATTGAAGACGAGTTTGGCTCGCTTTTTAACAAATTTGTATTACGTTTATTTTGACGTCTATTGCAGCTATCCTGTGACTTTTAATTAATGAATTGATAATTCGTCTCGAAAAAATAATAACTACCCAGTTGTCTAAATCACTCAGGTAACAAAACTACAAATCAAAGTTACAAACTTTGCGAATAATTAATGCAAAAAAAGATGAAAAATTTACAAATATAGGGCAGAAAATCGAGAGAAAATACCTTCGCTAATTGTTTGTTTGAAGGGAAAATTGAAGCCAATAGTATTGCGAGTCGAAATCAGAATATGGTAGCTTATACGAGACCGTCGTACGCGTTACACGTGATTAATTAATCGATATATTGTACTCCCTCCTACTCATAGTGTTCTACCCATACACTATTTGCGCGATCTTCAATGCGACACTTTGACCGTCTTTTTCTCTTTATATATTTGACTTTTTTCGATAAAAATTTAATATTATGAAA
>JAUEKU010178528.1:0-10522 GCA_032274805.1 Gypsophila paniculata | reverse complement strand
GAAGTGGTTTCGGCTTTGTTAATTTGCAAAGAGGATGTTACTCTATTTACATGTGTGGTTCAATAGCTATACAAACTGTCTCTGTATCTCGGGAGTATGCTGTTTTCGCGCGGTCGTCTCTGATTTTAGGAGCAGTACAGTAAGCTCTTTGAGGAGCTGACGATGGACTTGTTCTGTTGTAGGATTGTCACCATGTTTATGCTAGTCTCTCTTTATTCTCTTACGGGTACTCATGTGATGTTTTTAGTATGATTGTAAACTGAGGTTTGTTGATTAATTTTTCAGGTTTGCCACCACGCTACCGTGATTCAGTGAGGCAGATAACCCCTGGGTTACCCCTTTTCCTTTACAACTACTCCACTCACCAACTCCATGGCATATATGAGGTTAGTCTTCCTTTAGACATCAATTATAGATCTTCTTTCTTCTTTCGTGGTTGGTTTTGACTTCAAGCTTACAGAACACCTGTCTTGTTTATCAAGGAAGATAACATTTGGCTTGCTGGTTATTGATTTATCTCACACACGTGTGTTTATGGATTTGGTTATTATGTGCAGGCTTCCAGTTTTGGTGGAACAAACATTGATCCGATGGCCTGGGAGGACAAGAAGAATCCTGGTGAATCTCGATTTCCCGCTCAGGTGAGAGTCCACACCAGGAAGCTCTGTGAGCCATTAGACGAGGATGCCTTCAGGCCAATCCTTCACCACTATGACGGTCCCAAGTTCCGTCTTGAGCTAAGCGTTCCTGAGGTAAGAATAATGAGAAGTAATGTTTCTTGACATGGTCACTACGATATTGGCATTTGTATCAGTACTTATGTGATGTCTGTGTATCTTCTTGCTGTTTGTGTAGGCTCTCTCACTTTTGGATATTTTTGAGGAGAATGACGCCTGAAGTAACATTACTGTCATTAATAATGCAAGTGTATAAGGGCTCAAAATCAGAAGAAAGAAACGGCGGAGAATGAGATACTTAGATAGTGCTATGCTTCCAATTGATACCGTGAGAAAAGCTTGATAGGAGAAAAAGACTTGCTATCACCGCAAAAAAATAGGGTTTTATAAATACTGGTGTATTGTAACAAACCTTTGTTTATGTTTAAGTTGTCTAAAAGTATGCCAACTTCTTAATTTTAAGGCTTGTATGACTTGTTTATATGTAATAAAGACGATAAAGAGTTTGCTGCATACAGTACATGATTATAGTAATGAATAACTGAATTGTGTTCAATTTAACAGTAGTTCAATGTAGGCACTGAACTTGTTTATCAGTGATCTTTCTTCGGCCATCTATCCGACATCCGTCGACCTCCACCATTGGTTTCCTTTTAAGCAGTGATAGTACATGAAAGGCTCTGGAAACAGCATGATTTTTGTTAATACATCATTCTAGAAATGGTTGAACGATATCTGCACCTACCTTTACGACTTTCTAACTTTAGACCACCAATCTTTTGGTCATTCACACACTTCATGTGGACGATAGAAAAATGATTAAATACACAAGTGACTAATATTCTTACTACTTGATGACTTGTGGACCTTGTGGTTGGATGTTCAGCTAGTTAAATTTCTTCCATGGTTGGTGAATGTCTGGATGAGAGTATGTAAATTATCAAGGAAGTCTTCGGTGTGGTGTAAAATAACGTGAAACGAACTTCATTTGACGTATCTGCAGTCAGGAGATAAATCCCCCACTTACAGAGCTTCATGGTTCTAGGTTGTCGAAGTTTGGTTGCACGTACACACCCATCGCATGCATATAACAATCAGTATACAAATTTCATAAATCGAAAAATCCGGAATTTACAACTTAGTAAGACCCAGTGATATAACGTAGTTCAGCTTAGGATTGAATATATGATACGGTCTCACAAGAGACTAACTAAAAACAAGATCGTCAAACAACTGGTGATATTCTCGTGTCTCACATCTCATTCACACCAGTCACCACCAGCGATAAAAAAAATAAGAACCCTTCTACTCCCACCACTAAAATCATCCACAAAACCCCTCAAATTTGGAACTATTCGACATTTAACATCAAACCATATCCTTTTATATGCAATAATCACATAAAATTAAAATTAACACACTTGGTCACTTCATGACCATTCATCCTACATTCCTACACCTCACACCTCTTCCATGCTCGTGCCCACTTGAACTCCCACACACACACACACATTACACTCTACAACTCCTCTCATCTCCTACAAGATAAGCTTTACCAACACCTTCCATGCATAATCTCTAAGACTAAACCAAAAGTCCGCAAAAATATAAACCTAGAACGTAGAAGACGAAGAACAATATTGTTATAATGGGGTGTGCCACGTCTAAGCAAGTTGATGCTACGAAACCGTATGATCTTTACCGACCACCACCGTCAAGCTTTGCCACCTTCGACATTAATGCCATTGAGGAGCCATGGCTTAAGCTTGACAACATGTCAAAGTTTGAGAATCAACAAAAACCCTCACACGTCCCTCCTCCTTTGCTTGAGAAGCTTGATACCCTTGAGAAGGATGTCTCCGATGCACCTGGGACGTGGGAGGAAGTCAGCAAGGCCTTGGACGTCCTCAAGAAGCCCACTGCTGTATCATCTGACAAGGACTCAAATCCGAAATCAGACTCTGGACCAGTCCAGCCTCGGCGTCAGCCGAGAAAGAGTTTCTCCTTCCATACTTTGTCGGAGTTGGAGGGACCGAAAGATGAGGAGGGTAAACAGCTGACTCGGCTGAAGAGAGCAGAGTCGACTAAGAACATGTCAGAACTGAGTGATGGTGCTGACTCGGAGAAACAGGTGGGTGGACAGAAGAAGTCTGATTTAGTTCAATCCAAGACGACTATGAGTCAGGGTGGTGGGTCCTTGAAGGCAAATCCATTCATACAAAGGGACAGGATGGAGAGGGAAAAAGAGGGCAAGGAGGCAGCATTTGACAGAATAATGAAGAGTAAACAAGACCCACTTAGTAGCTTCCCAGAGAAATGTCCGCCTGGAGGGGCTAATTCAGTCGTGCTCTACACGACATCGTTGGGAGGAATACGTAAGACATTTGAGAATTGTAACAGGGTTAGGGCGATTCTTGAGAACCATCGAGTCGTGTTTGATGAGCGGGATGTGTCATTACATGGAGAGTTCCTAGCCGAGTTGAGAAGCGTGGTGGGAGAGGACTTGGGAGTGCCAGTGCCGAGGTTGTTCGTAAAAGGAAGGTACTTAGGAGGGGTGGATGAGGTGGTTGAATTGAATGAGGCAGGTCGACTAGGTAGGATATTGAGCACGGCTCGAGTTGAGAGGGGAGTAGGGTGGCTTGGGTGTGAGGGGTGTGGTGGTGCTAGGTTCATGCCTTGTATGGAATGTGGAGGAAGTTGTAAGGTGATTGTTGGAGATGACAAACAAAGGTGTCCTAAGTGCAATGAAAATGGGCTAGTTCACTGCCCTCTATGTCACTAGAATTTCAGTTCATGTAAAGCATTGGGCATGCTGAAATCAATCTGTAATAAACAGTATAGCAAACATGTTTCTTGGAAATTTGTTACACAGGATAGGAGGATACAAAGTAATTAAATGAATAAATATTGGTTTTTATGCATGCAACGTAAAAAACCATGCGAAACCATCGCGTATAAAACTTTGTACTTTGTAGGTAAACTAACCTGGAAAAGAGAGTTGAAATGTTCTAAAATCGATACCCTCAAAACTTGCAGATTGAAAGAGAAATGATGATCAAAAGTCAAGATGGAAAAGACAGCTATATTCTGCCACAAATGTTTCAGTAAAATTTGTAACAACATTATTTTATATGGAGTACTTCATATGATCAAAAGTAATGAAGCTTCCAAAAATTATACGAGTAAAAAGTCATAATTTATCGAGCTTATTGAAGGAAGAATAACGTTACCGCTTCTTGTTTTTCTTTCTCTGCTTCACTTGTCTCTCTAAACTTTTGAGTCGCTGACTGAGGACAGCTGACGTAGATGATGGAGATGGTGTTTTCCCATCGACAGCAGGTTTGGACTGCTCAGAAGCAGCAGGTAGAGCAGGAGTGCTCCCTGAGGCAGCAGCTTGTTTGAGCGCTTTAAATAGTGAAAAACCAGATTGAATGCTTGTTGGTTTTGTATTACTGGGTGGAGCCACTGTTATTTTTGGGACTCCCAAGGCCTCTTTTACGCCAGGAATTTTCAGCACTGCAAAACAAATTATATTGAGCATTCATAAGAATGAGAAATCAATGTCAGTGCTTGAGTCACAGTGTTAGTGCATGTATCCTGGTAGAAGAAAAGGAAGGGGATGTTTAAGAAGAACTCACCAAATCCATATCCGAAAGAGAAGATATTAGACGTAATCCAGTAACAAAATATAGCCTGCATTAAGGAACATATAAACAAATGTGATCCACAATTTCTCAGATGATATGACATAGATTGTATAGTACAGATGATATGGAAACAATTAGCATGTTGTGTGTGTATAACAGTCCTACGCAAGAATAAAATAATTCAAGTTTAAACTATAACTGAACAAACTAAAATTAGTAGTAATTAAAATTTTAAGGATGCCTAACTTATTCACCAAGAAAATAGATACTGGTTAACCCATAACAAGGGAATACAAGAAGCCAACAAATTCATATGGCGTTCTTCCTCGGATGAGGTTTCAACTTTCAACTGTCAAAATGTAACCATTTGCTGTTCTGTACCTTAATTTGGGCTATGTAGAACAAACATCAGATGCTTAAGGGTTATAGGAAGTACAACATACTAATTAAAGATAATTTGTGTACAATTATCTAAGAAATGCCTAATTGGATATGTACCTGTGGGAAATTCATGGTCAATGGAACGGTAAGAACAGCTAGAGCTCTTGAAAACTTTTTCATGGTGCCTGCCACAGGATTGCCTTCCAAACCTTCTTGCATATTGAACTGAGAAACATTGAACAAGAAATTGCTTCATAAATTAAAAGCAGCTAAGAGATTCGGCAGCTACGACAAAATATAGCAAGAAAGTTAAAGGCTCAATTGCATGCATGAAATCTTATACGATAGCAACACAAGATTCTTCTGCGTCTGCTCGTGTACAAGTATATTAAATTACCAATAAATGTTCACCTCAACGGTAATTAGAAACGTCAAAGCTGTCAGAACCGGCAAGGTATATGTAGTATCTGGAGTAGAGAGATCGGTAAACCAGAAAGCTCCACCATGCTTAAACGATGGAACTTTTTCTGCCATGTTTGATATCTGCATACAAAGTAGCAGATGAGTAATTGCTAGCAGCATAGGCCACATCATTTAGAAAGGTTGTCACCTTAAACTTACAGCTAAGAAAAAGCTGATGAAAATTGGACCTTGAATGAAGATCCCTTTCAACGGGGTGAATGGCGTAACACCATACCTGCCATTTGACATATTTTTAGCACGTTATAAATTATCTTGGAAAGGACACACTGCCAAGAGGTAATTGCAGTGTGTCATTAGTGAGGCTAGAGCAACATTTAACCAGAATTCAAAATTTCTATATCCTTTGTCATGCCATTAAGTGAGGAAACAACACTGTGAGTGAGGGAACAGCTACATTATTTTTTAAAGCATCTACCATTATAATTTTAATTACCAATGGAATTATTACTTGTTATGAAACATCTGACTTACTCTTTGAAAATTGCATTCATCTTTTCTTTACCCTCCTGCATAGCTGCCGGATCATTAGCCTGTAAAAGACATATGCTCAGTAAATGAGTTAATACTCCAAAACAGGAATCTCATAGAATCAGTATCGTATGTTTGCTTCTATTCAGTGGTATCTGCAGATACACATCTTCACGAGGGAAAAAAGAATACACCTGAAAGAAAAGGAGAAAGTGATCTGATATTTTATTGTTGTGAAAGACGTAACATATCTTTAAAAAAAGGCAGGTCAGGCACTCAAGCAAGAGTCATTCCATCTACGATATTCCTAATATTCCATAGCCAATGCATCTGGGTGAAAACTTGGGGCCTTCTCTTTAAGTTCTAGCCTTCTCGGCCTTCCTTCTAAGTGGAAGACAGTGAGACATCCTTTTTGTTTATCTCCTCTATGTAATTTTGGAAAAGTGATTTCGATGTAGTGAATGAACTTCTGCTTGGAATCAAGACGTTACCTTAAACTATAAACAAAAGGCTAGCACGTAACGCCGAGATGACGATTGTCACTGCAAAATTTATGTCTTAAAACTACAGCATAAATATCTAGAATGGAAAAAAAAAAACTAGTGCTCTAATAAGCTACCCTCATTCATTCTTAAGAAATCCAGAAACTTCGATATCTAACAAAGATGCAAAACTTCACAGTAAAAAACACTCTCGCTGTATTGCACCTCAGTGACCTAACTATTCAGCATCAACACATTTTCCTCTTATTTTTCCACAACAATAGGCAACAATGAACAATTGCACATACATAACACGTAAGAATTGGCTTTAAAATCTGCACACAATATGGAGTACTACATACTATCAAGCCATAGACAGTGTGATCTAATAGGAGGTTCATGAACTATACAACGAAATTACTATCGTGACTAAGCAAAAACGGTCACTACCTTAGCTGACATCTCCTCCTTAATCTCCTCAAGACGTGGTCTCATTATCTGCAAGCAACACACAATCACCATGACCATCAACTTTCCAGAACACAAACACCATAAATTGAATACTCTACAGAGGTTAAATAGTTGGTAGAACATATCCATACCGATAGTTTAGACGTAGCTTTGAGCTGATTAATCAGAAATGGGATTGTCGCCCCACGAATCAGTAGAGTTGTCAGAGCTATTGATGCAGCCCTAATCCATGAAACAAAAACCAAAACAATAAATAAAAATCAAAACACCATCTAATAAAGCGGACTTTTTTGAGTTGAATTGAACTGAAAATATTTGAACAGAAGTAAGCAGAAATCGTATTGGGAAGATTTGAACTGAACCCGACCTATCTGAACTAAACTAAACTGAAACAAAGTCCAAAAGAGCATAGCCTAAACATCCACTTTGCCTAATAAATCCCAAAGGCCTCAAGGGATCCTAGTACAACTAGCGAGGTAAGGGGGTCAGATGACATCAAATGAAAACTAAGTCGAACATAAAATCGGGTGACCTTGAAAGAGTTGCTCACCAATTCAACCCAGTGAAAGAGTGAACGCTGTCGATGACATACTGCAAAGCAGCAACAGGAATGGCGGAATCAGCAGCAGCAATAGCGACTTCGCTGACAACAGGAGCTTGGGAAGCAATGACATCCACAGGCGCAGCATCAGTAATCACGGATGTAACATCACTCAAGTACTCGGCTTGGTCACCCGCTTCCCCGATTGCACTTGACATATACCTAAGTCCACCAAACCCGTATCCAATATGTTGATTAAATACATTGCTAAACTTCCTTGGTTGGGTTGAAAACTGGTCGAATTTACCATACTTTGGGGGGTCATCAGTGGTGTTTTGATTGTCGTTGCGGTGGTTGAGAGGAATGTAGGTGAATGAAGGGTTTAATCGTTGAGCAAAAATGGTAGCTCGACTGCAAATTGCACGTCTGTAAGCCATCTAAAGTGGACCGAATGATATCCAATGGATCGAATATGGATCTCAAGTAACTTGATGATTTTTAGAATGTTTACTGGACATTCGTAGATGCGAGGATGTTTAGATGTTTGTAACAGAGAGATGTGGACATCTGGAGATATATGATTTTGGGGGTTTAGGGTTTAGGTAACAGTTGAGGTAAGAATAAGATTACAATGTCATTTACGGAGTAAGTCGGTTTTCCCAAAGAGACAGCATATTGGACCTTCAAGGGTTTATACTCGTTAGTTAGTTCAACTCTTTCTCAAAGTTTGTTCACCCCTCGGTTTCGGCCTAGTTTTGAGTCCCAATTTTCTAACCAAGCGTGTTCCATCAACCCTTGATATGCAACTGAGACAACATGGTCTAACTTAAATTGGAACCGCCTCCCATTTGTGCCAATTAAACATAGAGTCAACCAGGTCCAACCTAGCTCTTAATCGGCCCATAACCAAGTAACCAAGTTGAATTGTAAATGTGGAGGAGATAGTTCTAAAATGTGTGATAAAAAAAAAGTTAACTGCTTATATTACTCCGTATACTACATCCGTTGCTACGGAATACACTGCTATTCACAAATAATAATGTCAAAGACAATTTTAAGAGTTGATTTAAAGTATGAAGAGGTAGCCATTTAACTTACATATGTAGACAATTTAGTACGGAGTTCAAATGTGCAAACGTCGTGAGAAAAATAGGTTGAGCATATACCGGCTAGCTAAACTGATAGTTTTGTCGAAAGTGGCATATGGATGGATAACAAGGATTCGAAATCCGTATGCATCATTATTGGCTCTTGTAACTCTAATTGCAAATACAAGAGATGACATATCAGATTTCAAATGACAAGATAATGGGATAAATAGATGTGTTCAATAAATTATATCCAAGTATATGTTGTGTGTATGTGTATGATGCATGCACCATCAAAATTGCACTTTACCAAATGAATACTATGTATGTACAAGTGACAATGATCAATGTTCAGACAATAACTCCATTCTGAGTTATCTTCCAGCAGCTCCATAGAGATGTTGATGAGGCGATTTCCGGCATAAAGGACACGTAGCGTTCATCCGAAGCCACTCATCGATACAATCAGCATGAAAGTAGTGATTACATTCTGGTATAGATCTCAAAGTTTCCTTGGGCTGATACTCGGACAAGCAAATAGGGCAGGTGCCATCACTAGTCTTCGGAAGGCGCTTGCTTTCTCCGAGTGTGGTTTTGGGGTATGATTCTATGGTAGGCCTGTCAAGGCCAAATGTTAATATCACTGGCTGAGGAAAGATTGCTGGAGATAACTCAGTGTTCATGTATCGCTGTTGTCGATTCTGGTTCCGAGTCCTGGCTCTAATACTGAAGTAGTATGTCAGTCCACTTATGCATAGTACTGCTATTGCAGGTATACCAATTCCTAGGATTAAGCCATATTTTGCACTCCTTGGAAGACCTGTGAATTAAAGTGGTATATGAACATATCAAGAGTGGTATGTGAATTAAAGTGGTATATGAACATATCAAGAGAAGCTCAACCGTGGTAGCAATAGTATTAAGACTTGATTCTAAGCTCAACCGTGATAGCAATAGTATTATGTGAATTTGTTATTTTGTGCATTTAACTACATTAAGTAAGTTTCTCTCATTGAAGAAAATATATTTTGATATATCATACTTCTCACTCTTCATAATTTCTTAATCTAGTTAAATGCACCAAATTATCAACTGCAGTGGATCCAAAGTGTGTCAGTTAAACTATGCCCAAATGAAGTTTTAAACCGGACCGAACCAGCCCGTTGGAACCTCTAGGTGTATGTGTCAACATTAGGGACTAGGGAGCCCATGGAAAAGAACAACAAAAGAACAAAAAAAATGGTTGTTGAACAGAGGGCATAAAAGTCCATTATAGGCGGCATAAAATACGTGGAATAAAAAACATGACTTTGATTTTAATGGACAACATCGGTTGACAAATCCACATCTATAAACCTACCACAACCCAAGTTTACATCACCTCTGTTTTAGTACTCTCTTGTGGTCGTTTACCTAAATGAACACACAACCCTTGAATCAGCTTAATTACTGGTATTCTTGTAACTTGCATTAACTACCGCTGACCAATACGGAGTACTAATAATAATACTATGTCACATGTATGAATAAGAGACACATTTGATTTTGTTTTTCACTTACTTTGATTTATTGAGACGATAATTTAAGACGTAGTACTCGTATTCCAAACTATGTTACATTAGTGCTCATGACCTCTGAAACTCAAATCATTAATTTCGATACGACTATTTTGAATGACACTCATATCATTTCAAAATGATGCATGACCATTCAACCTTTAATAGTAATGTTATAATTAACCAGACTAATCGTAGTAACTAATCTATTCAAACTTAACCATTGCTAGAAAACTAAGAGAGGTAAAAATGAAATGAATGAAACTAACCATTAGAGTTAGGGGGAAAGAAGCAGGCAACAGAAAGAGCAGAATGATTAGCAAAACCACAAACGCCACCATTAGCGAAACAATCTCCACAATCAGGCACTCCCCAACTCAACTGCAATATCACATCACTCATATCCGCTGGCCAATTATACACTTCATCATCCATCTCCGGCCACCAAAACGCGGCGTTTACTCTCTTTATCACCTTACACTTCATCTCCTTCACAAGCTTCTCCTCCGAATCCTTGTCGAAGGTCGTCATGACAGTGTAATCATCCCGACTTAAGCAACTAACGACTGACGTCCCTAAAGGAAGTTTGGTCAGGTCTAGGGTCGTGATGTTGGTATGGGAACAGTTTAGGAATGTGTACGTACGGCTTTCGGGTCCGTAGGAGTAGGGTGTGGACGTTAAGTTTAGGTTCATGACACGGTCCGGTAAGCATGCGTTTGGGTCGGATA
>JAUEKU010178517.1:0-10524 GCA_032274805.1 Gypsophila paniculata | reverse complement strand
ACGACGCCCGGGCTTGAGGGCGGGCCACGGCGCGAGGGCAGAATTTTGGCCCGGCCTGAGCCCTGCCTGAAGGATCGAAGTTTGGGCCCGCACCGGGCCCGACAGGGGGAGTCATGCCCGACGGGTCTCGAAGCCCGGCTCGGGCCGACCGTTGGCCAGCTCTACCCACCACCCGCCAAACTCACACCCATATCCACCCCAATTGGGACGGGTGCGGTGCGGTATCCACTTATACCCGCCTCACTGACATCCATACTCCCACTTTTTTTATACTACCAAATTTTCATATAGTCTAATTGTTTTCACAAACTCTCATATATTTTAGACAATTGTGTAGAAAAAATAACTCCCCACAAAAAGTCAATTTTTACCAAAACGACGTCTATTTTAACTCATGAAAACGATGAATTCTCATTTATTTTTTTCACATTTTCACTTTTGATAGATAGAAGAGCATATTCGTCATTGATATATAAAATTTCCTTTTATTTTGCAAATAATTATATTTTTGGTGGAATTTCTTTTATTTTTTTTTTTATAAAAGTTGATTATTTAAAAAAAAAAATTAAATTAGTTGGGAGATGAAAAAATCGTGGACAATAGATCAGACGTATCAAATTACCTTATGATCACAATACTACATAAGATTTGCAATAGTATCAACATATTTATTGAAAATGGATTATCTTTGTTCTCCAAATTATTTATTCTTAAAGACAATTCCGCATTTTTTTTATGCTTTTAGAGAAAGGAATTACGGAGTACACTTTTTTAGCCCGTTGAACTAAGTCATGGATTAGACCTGGCAAACAGGTCGGTCGTGTCGTGTTCGTGTTCATGTCACATATAAACAGGTCACAACCCCTTCAACCCAAACCCGACCCATTTAGTTAAACAGGTCATTAGTACTTGACCCAAACCCGACCTGTTTATATTTTAAATGACCTGACCTGACTTGTGTAACCCATTTATAATAAACAGGTCAAATTTTAAACCGCTCAACTTGTTTAACCCATTGAACATGTATAACTTGTTTAGCTCATTTTATGAGCTGCCAAAATTAAAATATACATGTATACACCAAAAATGTTAAAAATTAATTAAAGAATGATCACATATTCAACTCTGTAGCAAAAGGATATTAAAGTAAAACATCAATGACATATTATTTTTTAACTGGATTATCATGTTAACCTACCTAACCCATCTATTTAGACAGATTTTTTTCGTGTCGGGTTCGTGTTTGAAAATTCAACCCAAACCCAACCCATTTAAATTTCGTGTCGGGTTCGTGTCAACACAATTACTTAAATAGGTCAAGACATCCTTACCCAAACTCGTTAATTTTGTGTCGGGTTCGTGTCGTGTCAATGTTTGCCGGCTCTTTCATGGATATTATTGCAACCCAACTGAATTATTTAGGGATAAAGGATAATTCTACAAAACAATAGAGAGATTTAACATTATCTATAAAGTCCTTAATGATTCTTTTGAAATGTGTTATGAATCATGTATTAGAGTGGATGTCTATTAGGCTCACAACCCATTAGACTTATTGTATGTAGTAATTAGAGATTGAGTCAAACCTAGTTTCCATTAACTATATATACATGTACCCTCAAGGATGAATAGATGACACACATCTATCTTCCCCTCAATCTCTCTCTATTTTATAACACGTTATCAACACAAAACTCTAACCAATAGAGCAAATAATAATATTCAATAAATTGTAAGATATTCGAAGTAGTCAATTTGCAGCAATACACCAGTCTCGAACGATACGTGAGTGGTGAATACATGTGTTAGTTGCGCCTCAATACATCAAAATCAACTTAGCTAACAATTTCACTAAAATCTAAGGTACGTATTATATGCTTTCCCACCATTGTTATTAATCTAATATTATTGAAATTTTACTGCTTGATGGGTGTATTAATTTCGAGTCACTTGATTCTAATGTTATTGTTATTTACGGAATGAATATGTTTCATTATATGTTTGACATATTAAATAATTTATGTGTTGGTTTATATTCATTATATGAGAATATTGGTGACTTCTTGATTGAATTATTATTTGGAGTTATGTAATATTAGATTGAAATGATAAAAGAACGAATTTACATTTGATAGAATATTAAAAAAAGACATCGAATCCAATCATGTAATATAGATTTCTATTTATGTGACAATAATTTATTGTAATTCATATCTTTCATCGATCTATTGTATGAAAATTATGAAAAAGTTGAATTGATTGTATATATTTGTGATATTGTCAAATTATATTCCGTAAAGGTCATTTTGCCTCTTATGATTGATTAATAATGTGTTTATAACGTATAGATCATGAGACTTATTAAACAATTACATTCGCAGAGAATGTAAGTATTTCTCTCACAAGAAGTGGTCGAGTAAGTGACCGCGGATATGGTCAAATTATAATGAAAGATCATGACATTTACACAATTACATTCCCGGAGCTGAATGTAAGTCTTTTTTCCCACAAAAAAAAAAAAAGAAATAAGCATCACTCATGGGTATCTGAGAAATTCTTCCTGTTGAGTCCTCACTGACCTGAGCTATTTTGATCACCTAGCAGCCGGAGGTTAACTCTCCTCGGGGTATGATTGGAGGCGCCCTTACTAAAGACTGAAGAACATTCTGTGCTCGGTCTTTTTTTCATATTGAGATGCTTCCTTAATGCAAGCGACTGAGCAGCCTCTCTGGGGAGAAGACCGTAGAACACAATCAAAATCGTGGAACATGATCAATTTTAAACTCTCTCCCACCGGAGAATTGGGATAGTTAAAGGTATTTACAATATGAGACAGATTTGATAAATCAATCCTGCAGACTGTATATGATATGCTCATATGATTTTGGACAGGAATTCCAAAAGTTTTGAACTCATGTGATTCTTTGGACAGGAAGTTCCAAAAGTTTTATGCTTACGTGGTTTTGGACAGGAAGCTCCAAGCAAATCTAATTTATGATTATGAGCAATTATACACTAAGTGATCTCAATATAATTGTCCATTGGGATGGACTAGTGATTTTGGACTAAGAGTTCCAAAGAGATTTAATTTAATATTGAGTAGTTACACATTAAAAAATTTGAACATAATCGTCCATCAGGATGGACTAGTGCTCATTTAAAATAAAATAATTGTCCATTAGGATGGAATAATGCTTAACTAAAATAAAACGATTGTCCATCAGGATGAAATAATGCTTAACTAAAATAAAACGATTGTCCATCAGGATGGACTAGTATTTGACTACATTTGAATTATACATCAAGTGATCTCATGAATGGGGATATTATTCAATCTAATCATGTTTATTGTACCTATTTTTGGCCAAAAGTTCCATAAATAGAAGTTGTATACCTGAAGTATACAAGATTATCATGGAATGATAAAGAGACAATCTCGATTTTCGAAGGAAGAAAATCGAGCCAAATTTTACTATTGAGCAAGGAAAATAAAATAGCCTTAAAGGCACTATTGAAAAAATGTTTATTCAAATGATTTTTGGACTTGAAGTTCCAAAATTTTATCTCATGGTGATGAGAATCTATATTTAGCTCAAAACTTTAGCGTGAAGTACAAATTTCGAGAAAATGTGAAAATTAACATAAAATATTAGTGGCCATATAAGTTGTCTTGGTCATATTTTGTAACAATAAGGTTACAGAATGTATCTAGTAATGACAGGCATACGAGATTTGTAGTCAACCGCATTGTAGACGAGTCTTGGGCTGTTGGTTACCACTTGTATCAACTAGGTTGCGAGTTGGTTGGGCACCAACGAGTATATGAATAATTGTTTAAAAATCGCAACGATAGGGTTGTGAGAAATCTCTTGTACGATAGGGTGCATGAACCAGTTAAAATTATTAATCACCTTTCAGGGTAGGGTTAAAGGATCATTACAAGTATGGCAGTGGTGAGCCTAATGTGATGACAAATATGAGGAAAATAAAATTGACATGTGATCAAAATATTTTATATTATGAAGAGATTGATCACTATAATTCGTTGAATTCACCACATGTAAATGTTAGTGGAAGGAAGTTCACTTATGCGATTTTAGGTTGCAATTGAATTTATATGAATGAATAAATCTTCTTTTGAAGATGAGTGATGCGACTTTATTTAAGCCGAATAATGTGGTCTTAATTGAGTATAATGATATGACCCTTTTGAGCCAAATTCATTTATTGAAAGTATATATATGACTGGATTTATGAAAGAAAAGTCATGTCAAACTCATTACACTAGGAGTGCGATATAAGGATATATAAGTTGAAATTTTGACACTCACATTATGAACTGGAGATCATAGTGTTTTCTCTGCATGAGGAAATTTTAACTTCTCGTATTTGTTCTCCTGAAGAGAACTTGATGGTTAAAATTAATCTGAGATGATTTCAGAGGTTTTAAGGTGGATATTGAGATCTATTACCCATTAAACGTATCCGATATGGATAGTTTTTACCACCTTAGGGGGACAATGACAAAAAAAAGCTGGTAAAAACAAACAATAATGTTCCCCGACTGAACTAAAAATTTAGTGATTTGTTTGAAATATAAAGTAAATCAAATAGAGGTTCATAAAATAAAAATGATGTTGATTCATATTCATTTGGTTATAATGATGTACTAAGGTATACCAGCTTGATCACCTTGTTTGAATGGGATTGTTCGTACATTGAAATCTATGATTTAATTATAGACAAATTAGCCCTATATTTGGTGTAGCGAGCTGTAGATTAGTCATAGAAAGTATATGCGATGAACATTGAGATTCTTGCCAAATTGTAAAATAATACCACATAAGGTAAGTGTGAAAGTCGTATTAGGTTCATACATTATAAGAGAAAAATGGCAAACATTTGCAGTTGGTACTCTCAAGAGTGATGAAACTTGAAATGTTCATGGAGTGACATATGATATCTGATTGAGAATAGATGGCATGTATAGAAAAGGAACGGTACCACATATTTTCAGATATCATTGATCAGTACTAACGATATCGCAAGATGATGGAATTATATCTATGTTTAAGGAACCGATATGCATTTGTGCGCGAAAATTTAATAGACTAAACCATGGGGATCTTATATATAAGTCCATATTCTTCGTCAATTTAATGTGTGATTTAAAATGGGCTCATAGACATAATGTCAATTCATGGGCTCGAAGTCCAATAGGATTCTGAATATGGAATAAACTGTACAGTTTGCGTCATCGAGTAATCATGTGCATATAGAGGATAAGTTAAACGTTTGCATATTAGTTTCATATTACATTGCATTATTTTAGAGCATGTATTTTAGTGTTTTAGCTCATATCATATGCTTACACGTGATGAATAATGTTAATTTAAAAAGACACATGTTTATAAGGAGATGGATACCTCCTATGATTTATAACTCCCTAAAGGAGCATGTGATAAATGATCATCTAATTAAGGATGATTGATCAATTGAGTTTGAAAGAACTCATTATTGAATATATAAACCTCTAGAATTGAATGATTGCATATATTGGAATGCATCAATTGAATACGTTTGAGTATTGATTCGGTTAAATACTCGATTTTGAGTTCAAATATGGATCTTTGAAATTCCTGAAGAGTTCATGTGGAATCAAAATATATCGTCTCAACGCGGAGTTTGAGCACATGGTTGATTATCCTTACTAAGTTACATGATCTAGAAGAACCATGATATAAAAGGACAAAATCAGAGTATGGTGACACTGTTAAGTTACTTAGTACTAGAAAAATGATTAAAATAACTGAATATTTGATATGGATAATGGAATAAGTGTCTCCTGAAAAGATAAAATTATACTATCATGTATAGATGAGCGCTACACTCTTTTCCCCTTCGACTAGATTTTTGTCCCAAATGGTTTTTCCTTGCAAGAATTTTAACAAGGTAGAATAATAAGCGTGTGTAAGGACGCTATATTTGTGGTTATCACATTATCCGGAAGACAAGTATTAAAAGGTCATTACATCTATAAATGGTCATCTTCAAATTATGAGCTTTGAAGAAGGACGGTTATTGAAGACCGTTTGATCGAAGATTTATCTAAATTTTCCTACTACGAAGATTTTTGTGTGAAGATGAAAAAGGTTCATCTTTATGGATCAGTTCAAGTCAAGGCAAGCTATGGATGTAATCATCAGGGGGAGTAACACGCAGTTGTAATCTTTTTCTTTAACCGTGGTTTTGTCCCACTAGATTTTCCACAAAAAGGTTTAACGAGGCAGCTTATTGGTTTATCCGTGTTTGAAGAATATTGTACTCTTTTCCTTCACTGGTATTTTTCCCACGGGGTTTTTTAGGAAGGTTTTTAACGAGTCGTGTTTTTCAGTAATGGACATCAAAGGGGGAGTGTTATGAATCATGTATTAGAGTGGATGTTCATTGGGCTCACAACCCATTGGACCTTATTGTATGTAGTTAGGGTTTGATTCAAACCTAGTCTCCATATACTATATATACATGTACCCTAAAAAATGAATAGAGGACACACATCTATCTTCCCCTCAATCTCTCTTTATTTTATAACAAAATGTGATTTAATTACCGACTTTGGTAGGAAGATGCTACACAAACATTCATGTATAGAAATTCTATATATTTTTAACTACAAAATGACTTGTGTTATTTGTGGATTTATAGTAAAAAAAAAAAAGTCAACATTATATATGGCGGCAAATTTGGATTTTGAATTTGAATTTAAAAAATTGGTTCAGTGTTTTAAATGCCCCTTATCCCTTTTGAATTAAACTTATTTTATTTATCATTAACTATTTTATTTTATATTATTTCCACCAATTTAATTAAATATGAGTTTTCTAATTGTTATTGATCTTTCTTTTAGAAACATAACATAGCTCCTATTCATCAAATTGTGAAGAAAAATGGGCCACGTAAAGACAAGTTTTGATGTTGTTTTAAATGAAAGGTAGTTTTCTTATTTCATTTTTTTATGTCGTTCATCGAAAATTGATTAACATTTTTACGGTATTTGAAGGTTAATACTATTAATTTGTAATTTAACTATTTTGTTTGTATTTTAAGATTTAGAACGGCGAATGTGAATATTTTAAGTGGGCGGAGAAATGTGGTGGTTATGGATTATCGGAAGTCGACGAAATAAAAATCGATAGAAAGCTTCTTGAAGTAAACCTACATTTGGAGAGAAAATGGCGAAATCGAACGCATATAAGAAACAGCTGAAATGGAAACTCGTACATGTTCCAATTAGAGCTGGAAAATATTGAAATGACCCAAAAACACGACACGAACCCGGCACTAAACTATTGGGTTAGGGTTGAGACACTGTAACTAATTAAAGTAAGTGGCTTAACACGAACCCAACAAGAAATTTATTTGGGTTAAAGTTGTGGTCTTTTGACAGGAACCCAACATGAGTAACCCACTTATTCAAAAATATGACTAATATAGCTCGTTTGTATAATCTATTTAAGCTATTTAAATTTTGAACTTTATAAGAAATTATATTTTTAATCTAGTATAAAATAATATTGATCAATTTAACTATTTTACCTTATTATTTATGGTAGAAGATACAATACATACTTTGATGCATGATGAACTTATTTTTTATTTAGTCTTTGATAGTTGTTTTTAATTTTAAGATCGACTAGAAAGGTTAATTGGATTAAATGGGTGATCTGCCATCGAATAAATAGGTTCAATAAGTCAGGTTGGGTTATAAAAAAAAAGAGGTCAGGCTAGGGTTACATGACCCGTTTATTTAATTGGGTCTCGGGTTGAGAGGTTGATGACCCATTTGAAGATGACACGAACACAAACACGACACGACTCGATCTATTTGTTAGGTATAGTTTTAAATGGTAGAATCAAAGCCGTTAGATTGTTAATTTGTTATTGGTTATTTTTTATAGTATTCAAATTAGTTTGTATTTGGTTGTCATTTCTTATGTGTAATTGTTTATTTATTCAATTACCGAATTATATATTTGTAATAAATAAAGTTCTTAATTGATCGTATTAGAGTATTTATGAAATATGGTTTGTTTTGATAAATTCAAATTCTAATTGACTTATCGTATTTAAATATTTTAAGGGGAAAAATTTGTTACCATATGACCAAAATTAGAATTCGTATCCGTATTCACAATTGTTTTCTTAATTTGTAAGACTTTTAAGACGTTTAAATTTTTTTCTATGTTTCCTCTATCCTTCCAATAATTTCATGCCACATAGACAAACTAAAAAGAAAATGTTATCCTTGTAAATTATAAACACTAAAGTCTATGATTATCGTTAATTTTTTTTAAATCATAAATAATTTAGTATGTTTGACTTCTGACTAAAACGTTATCGTTTATTCATAGAACGGACAACGCTGTTCCATTTCTTAATGACAATGATCACAACCCGTACAACAATTTGCCTATGACCGTCTTTAAATTTTTGGGATATTTCACCGTATTTCCCTCAATTTTTTTAAAATTCTACCATATACCCCTGATTTTCCTCAAAAAAACTTTGACCGCTTATAACTTTTAGGTACAAGTTCCGAATGTCATATTTTTTTTTTTTTTTCAAATTGTTCGTTTTTTCAGGATCTTAGTTTAGGGGAAAAAAATTTTGCTTTTTGAACTCGTATGTGGGAGTTTTGGACAGTCAAAGTTTATTGCATCAAATAACTTTGACTGATAATAACTCCCTGTAACGACTTCAGAAAGCGAATTTGATTTTACAATAAATTAAAGATTTCGGAAAGTTGATCAATTTGAAAAAAAAGAGGACATTCGGAAGTTGTACCTAAGAGTTATAAGCGGTGAAAGTTTTTTAGAGGAAAATTAGGGGCATATGGTGGAATTTAAAAAATTGAGAGACACAGTGGAATATCCCTAAATTTTTTATAGTAAATAAAATATTTGTTTGTAATTAAAACATTACGGTCTTATCCAAAATTGGCCTTACTAGCATTTTAAGTGCTATAAGTAACGACGATTATGACTCCTACCATAGCATCCAAAATCGTTCATCTAATTGTAGATATCCGTATCCGTACCTCCCAAAACTGACCTGATGATGAATCAGAAATAAGCATTTTAATCGTAACAATGTCGATTGAATTTATCAATTTTGTTAATTTAATTAATTTGAGTCAGTCGTCGCTTCGTTGGTCTTTAGTTCTGCTAAAAATTGGCCCAACATCACAAAAACAAGCCCAAACACCCAAAACAAGCCCATTTCTCCAAATGGCCCAAACAAACCTCTTAACTCCTAATTTTGGGCCCAATGCCCAAAATCCGACGTTCGGGACTTCATAAGCACAAACCGAGTTCACGTCTTAGCTTGTTTAGTATTCTCGGTAAAAACAAGCTTAAGTCAATTTTTCGGGTCCAAAACCCAAATCCCCGAGTCAACAAGCCCGTTGACCAAAAATCAACTTTTCGTAATCGAAACCACTGATTTCATATCTTGAATCGGAACGACATTTCACATAAAACTAGCTTTTGTTAGAAATTCGGCTCGGGCCAGAAACCCGAGCCCAATCGAAATGGGCCCGCTTGAAGGCCCATTTTCCTACAAAAATATCCCACAAAAACCTAAACATAAACCTAAACTTACTCACAACTACCCCATTACGCGCAACAGCTCGGTAAAGTCAAACGCATGACTCGCAACCATCGCGCACAACGAGGAGCACGTTCAACGTGCGTTAAAAAAATCTGGCAGGGTTTGCGAGTCGCTAGAGCACTGGCGACCCGCCCCTTGGGGCGCCAGAGCTCTGGCGATCCCCCCATTTGATCTAGCAGTTTACCTATAAATACCAGCCAACCCCCGGATACAACACACACAATATATTCATTATTTTTCAGCACGAACTCAGAAAAACGCAGAACGTTTTCAAAAACTCTCACAAAACACACAAAAACGTCACTTTTAGTCTCGAATCTCGTTCATTTTAGAAAGTTTATAGACTAAAAAGTGTTGCATTAACCCACCCCAACATTGACATCGCGACAATATTTCATAGAGAGCGTTGCAACTCGGATGCCATATCCGTTTAACCTCGTCAATGTTGCACCTAAAGCAACGATTATTAAAAAGAATCTAAACTGACATTCATTTTAATGAATCTAAACAAACTTTCACCATGTCGCGTTAACACGACTAAATACGGTTTGACTAAACTAAATCGGCATTCATTATTTACGTTAAATATGCAAAATCTGAGGGTTTTACAAAACTCGATAGTCAACTAGGGAACGCCAGTGGATTGGCGACCGATCACCATGGTCGCCAGTGCACTTGCGACTCCCTCAGTGGGGCGCCAGAGCTCTTGCGACCTCACAGATTGATTGAGCGCCCACGTTATACAGCCTTGTCTCATCTGCATTTTGATGTTTCTGCTTTGATTGATTGAGCGCCCACGTTATACAGCCTTGGTGTCCATGATTTGTTGCGTGGTTGTGGTTGACATCTTTCCCA
>JAUEKU010178506.1:0-10525 GCA_032274805.1 Gypsophila paniculata | reverse complement strand
AAAACAAATAAATTAAAATTTAATTTCTGATTCCAGAATTGAACCAAACACCAGGTTTCAGGAATAGAGTTCCAACCTGATACCACCCTGGTTTGATTCCTGATTCCAACCCCATACCATCATGCGAACCAAACGCCCCCTAACCACTTTGAGTGATCTATTGATAATTTTGTTAATTGCATAATTTTGTAACGGCAGGTTCTTTGTAAAATCGTTTCACAATGAAATATGTCGTTAAACAAACAAATCTTTTGGAAAAAGAAACATAATTGTCCTTATGTGAGAAATTTTACAATAAATTTATAGCCAAATCGTCTCACACCCAAATTTGTAGTTAGGTTAACTGTGTTCTCATAGTTAATGAGGTTAATTTGTATGTCAAAAGGTTCAATAAATTGGTCAAAATTGAGTAGAAGTACTTGTCCTATTTACTGCACGATGAATTGATGACATTGGTACAGAGAATGGTGAAAACGTACGTAGTTAAAAAGAGGAGATGGTGACAAAGACTAATCATAAATGTGGGTGCATGTCCTTTTGTGTTACGACACTTCGTAGTCAGCAGTATTCAATTCCAACACTACTAGTACATTCACAAGCCAATTTACTGTTTTTTCTCATTTATTCAACATTCAAAGTAAGTATGCTGGACTGTTATCGGCATAAGTTTTTTGTAAGACTGTTATACGACGTACGAGAGTATAACGACGTTGTAGATCATACAAGCATTTTATTGTATCAATGTATTACTACAGTAACGGAATTTAATTCGAATTGAAACTGTTTTTTAAACAACCCGCGAAATTCACGGGGTTAAGGCTATTGTCGATCAATATTAATCTCACCGCATGAGGAAACCCTAATTACATGTTCTTAGGTTCCGTGGACCATCTAGTTTACTTGGGATTCGAGCCAAATAGTACTGACGACTAATCCCCATACCTAGCATGTTAGGACCAAAGAGTTTCTCCTAGTTTTAAAGGTTTTGCATTCACTTCGCCGAACACGGAACATCAACCTAAGACAGACAATCATTACCACAAAGACAAACCCTTGCTAAGGAATTTTGAAATCGAGAAACGTAAACCCTTATTAATTGATCTAAGTGCTCAGGTTAAACCAAGTCTCAAACCACAAAATCATACTCTGGTATATAGCCAATGCGCTTGTTTTTTTTTTCTATATTTACTCCTGCATTTTTTTAATCGAAACCCTTTTCGAACGAATTAATCAGCCCTTTGTACAGTTGTCTTAAACAAGAGGACATACAACTTTTGATCCAATGAAAAATACAGAAATCCACCACTTGAATGAGTCACAAATGATCCAAAGCTGCTTCCTACTATACAATGCCATGCTGGTCCATAGAACCCATCAAATTCCTGCACATTTTCCCCAAAAACACAAATTATCAAACAGGAACGTCATATGGCATTGAAATAACGCTGCGCCTCATTTATTACTACGTTTCAAATGAGGTACAAAGCCGGTGTGCAACATAACAGTCTTACAGTAGACTAACTTTTGCATACTAAACATAATTACACATCAAAACCAATTCAACAGCCTAGTAACACAAGACTTTGAAGGCAATTACTGTTAACTCGATCTTTATCAACTCGATATAATGTGACATGATACAACCGTATTACTGAAATTAACAAGTTGAGATATACACAACCTTGTTACACTTAGCCAACTAAAATGAAATCAAATCAAAGAACAATACATACAATATCAGACTTCACACATCATATACCAACATCTTAGTCAAAATCACCGGCCAACCGGTCAACAACAACATACTCACATTATATTACTATCGACTATGGTCGGTGTTATAAATTAGTAGGTCTGAACGTACGCAACCTTATCAAACATACCCAACTAAAATGAAATAAAATCAAAGAAAAACATACTACCTTTTTGAGAGACAATGCGAGGTTCTTAGAAGTGAATTTCTCAAGACTATCTTTGATTTTTCTAGCAAAACCAACAGCATGAATTTGAATAAAAGGTGGCATATCAGCAGCCACTAACTTTGCACTATTATTCAGCATAAAGTTACTCAATTCAACTTTTACATCACAAGTTAACCTCTTTTTTTCAACCCCATTTACTACTACTTCCTTAGGCTTCACAACTTTTTTACCTACAAACTCTTGTTTTCTTTTTACTACTTCATGATTTTTACCATCTTTCTCAACTTTTTTCACATCTTTTCCACTTTCCAAAACTACCCTTTTCCCTTGTTTCACAACCTCATGACTCAAACTGTGATTTGAGGTTTCTAAGTCAGCTGATTTTGACAGTGGAGGGTATTTTGGGAATCTTGTGTTAGAGTTTAGCCTTGAGAAGTGGTTTGTGAGGTTGTATACAGTGGAGGTAGTGGTTATAGAAGGGCATAATGGTCTTTTCACATTGGAAGTGCCCTTGTTTGTAGGGTTGTGTGCCATATTTGAGGGTTCAAATGAAGTAAAAGAGACAAACCTAGTTTTTGTTAGAAAAAAATGGTGTGTAAGAGTTGTTTGAATGTTTGATGAATAATAAATAATAATGGAAATAGTTTTGTTGTTGTTGTTGTGGTGGAAAAAAATACATAAAATGTGAGAAATGAAGAATGATGATATGTATAGTGGGGTCTAAATGTCTAACTAAGCATAAGATTCCATGTCTTTGTAAGAAAAGAAGAGATAGTAGGGACAAGTCTTTGGGAGGGTTTGACTAATTGTCCCACTAATTAAAAGTTCAAACTTCAAACCTTAACTATAGCACTCACCCAATTAATTATTCTCACAATTTTGGTGCATGGGAGTACTTATATTTTTGAATTTCTGTGAGTCTTGTATAGATCTGGTAAAACGGATCCGAATTCATCCCGGATAAAATTAGCTTCTAATTAATGACATCATGACCCCTAAATAGTCTGAGAAACACAACAAATCTGAAATGACCTAACCCGATTCCTTCTTAAACGAATTCACGCATATTCGAAAATGGCCTTACCAACTCAACACAACCCGTACCCAATCCAAACGACCTATTTATCAAGTCTAGTCTTGTGAAAGATGGTCAATTAAGTATGCATTGCAAAGTAACATTTTGATTTCATAACCATACTCATCAAGCGGAGTGTTATTAGATTAGTGTTTTGAAGCAAGTTCGTAACTACAATGTCAAATATTTCTTGTGCGTGTAAGAGATAACAGGAGATAACAATACGTAATAAGGAGAGGAGATTCAAATGTGCAACCTATTATTTATAAATCTCACTAAATTAGTGCTCATCGATGGTAAATGACTAGACCTCATCGATGATAATCAAAACCAGTCACATAAATATTGCTCTTTTAATACTTAGTTTTCAACTTTTCAACAAAAGAACGCAACCAAAATTAAGGATTAGTATTAACATATAGTAACGTCAGTCATGAATGCCTGGCGACATTCTTTGAGACTTCTGTTGTGAATTGCAGTCATGAAAATAACGTTTTTCATTCAAATCGAATTGATTAATTAAATCAACGTCTCCACTTTCTCACAAGTGGTGGTTGTTAAGCAAGCAAAATGTGGTCAGTCAGACTAATCAAGCCGCCATGAAACCAGGAAAATACAACAAACATATGTTACTGGGTAATACTTAATCTCGGAGCTGGATATCACAACCTAACAACGACCTAATATAGGCTGTAGGTCTGACTCTAAACACAGCCAATATCACCTTAAAATTCGGTCAAAATAACTTACGAAACTTGATACCTCGTTCGCGGTTCTGAGTCACCGGCTCTCCGCTAGATGTTAAGAATTGACCAATTTTATTAGGTTCTTAAAGAGAAGATAAGTTAACAACATACAACTCTTCTCTAATCCTCGAGACAATACTTATTTCATGTTAGCAAGATAACGAGGAATAAATTTTACAAAGTACAAATTAATCTTCTCAAGGCACAAATTCATTTAGAATCTCCTTTGCACGGAATATCTACATCGTTGGTTAAATCCAGCTCCATGGAGAAGCGTAAAACCAATATGAACATCCGCAATAATGACAAAACCGCATTTCCCATGTATCATACTCCAATCTCCGTGAGACTAGGACACATACATCGACGTGGCTTAACTCCATTTTTGGCTAGAGAGGGTAACCGTCTACCATCCTATACTAGCATATGCGGTCATATACTTAAGATTAATAGATACCAATGTGACAAACACATCTTACATTCAAAAGAATAAGTAATCAAGAAAGAGAAATTACCATTTTTAGGATGATGGAATCAGGGTCCATCTACGCCTGAAATTGAGATGATTAGAACAATAGTGTTTAGCTCCAAGGGCTTGGGTGTCGAGCATCTCTAAAACACGATGTACCGCCAGAGGCTGCTGGCGAAGGAGACGATGTGATATAGTTTGTCCCAGACACAGACACAGTTGGCATGCTTGAAGACTGGCCCGGGTTTCCTGAGGGAGCGAAACGTGAAGGACTTCCAGCAGCTACCATAGCTGCTCGAGAAGGATAAGAAGCCTGTACAACAAAGCACATGAAATGGGCAAATTTGTAGCTGTAACTATTAATAGTCTCCAGATGAAAATAAAGCACATAAAGAGAGCAAATTTGTAGCTGTAACTATAATGAAACCAATTTCACCAGTGACCAAAACAATGCGATCGACTATTCAATCCATGTAAGCCTTCCCCATATTTTTGGAGAAATGAAAAATACACGCCAGCAAGTTCAGCAACAACGGCGAAATCTTAGTTCCGAAACTATTTGGGTCGTCAAACATGAAATACCATCTTAGGAGAGGAAATCTACGGTATCGAAAATAACAACGCATTAGAGGCTGGAAAAGAGTCAAGCTTGCAAATCACACATGGTCTCCATGGTTTAACAAGGCGGTAACGGGAACACCGGAACACCCTTGAAGGCTTCCATTGCCTCCACCCTCCACTGATGCTAAATAAACAAAAATTCCTCTCCAGACCTTCCTTTCTCAAAAATTATATATTCATAGACCACCTAAAGAATTATAGTAAGTGGTAATGTAAAAGAGATAAGATCTTAGAACACTAAAAATTGTGCTATATGGCATGAATGTTCTTCGCAACAGTTGGCTTTTCATTTCACCTTCTTTATAAACTTCCTTAAAGAGGCAGGAAACATGCAAAAAGAGGACCAAGTAAGAAAGGAAGTAAGAGTACAGGTTAAGAATTACTCCGTAGTAATTAACCTTACCACTAGACACTCTTGCAAAGAAGTCTGGAGTATTCAAGAAACCCAAAATCAATATCTACGTACAAGACCTCTTACAAGCAACGTACATTTAAATCAATTATGCAAAAAATTTTAAATGAGACAACAGACTGATAACTGTACCGCATTATGCTGGAAAAAGGGTGGCCTTCTCAAAGCAGACTCTGCGGATGGGGATGTACTGTTCACACGGAGTAATTGACGAGGCTGCAGATTATGGTTTACACCATCATCTCCTACTTCCATATCAGCAGTAGCATTTACATCTGAACCATTTCTGGGGGTCGCATGCCTTGTCATTGACCCAGAATCATTTGAAGCATCCACTTGAAGAGGAAGAGGAGGCCGATTTGCTTGCACATTACTTCGCCTCTTCAGTTCCTCTTCTGCATTCAGAATCTTTGCACAATAAAGCATATAAAAGCAGGGTGAGAAAGCAAAATAAAAGGAAAAAAGTAAGTGAAATTATAAACTTCAACCAGTATCTACAATGCTAGTTTTAGCATACACATCCATAAGCAAATCCAAGCAACTCCAACCTACTTAAAACGACATTCAAGTACCTTACATAAACAATCAAGCTTTGATTCAAGGAAGCGAGATTTTGAATTACAACCACAACATCAACAAGCAAACACTTGATATATAATAAAGTCGATGAGCTAAGATATTTGTTCAGCACAGCCAAAAGGATGTTCACAACACAACAATGGTACATCATCAATAATCTCACAGAACCCTGTCCCACACTTGCATAAAGCACAATGACAGTTACCTGCTTAAGTGCTTGAACTAAATTATGCTTCTTTTCATTCAAAATTTGCAGCTTCTCCTCAATCTCTCTTTTGCGCTTCTCTTTTTCTTCAATTTCTTTAATGGCATCCGAATTACCATTCACCTGCACAGCAAATAAAATCAACAGTGGCCAAAGGCCAAATTCAAAGCATGACGTAAAATGACAAGAACTAAACCAAAACCACCTAGTCAAACATGATTGACGAGTAAAACAATGGAAAGTCCTGACCCTCAACTCTAACTGATCTAGCAAGCTGCTTATGTGAAAACTTGGAACAGCGATAGCCAAAATGTGAAATAAATGAAGGCAATCACTTATTCAATGATAAGGGCTATAAGCACCAAGGTACTGTTTGGATAGGATAGTAGGAGGTAACGGGATGGAAATGGATCGGAATACCCTCACACCTCCGAATTTCTAAACTAGAGGAAATCAGCTTTCCACGCCCATTTGTTTTTGGTTTAGCACTGGATCGGTGTACCCTTATACCTCAAATCAAAGATGGAACGATCTAAAGAATTAAGCTACACCCGTATAACTCTTAGCTCAAGGCTTAAAACTATTTCGTCTTCCATCAAACGAACAGCACACTCCAACTCGCATCTACACAATCTACCACAAAAATTGCCATCCCGTGATCAGTTCATCCAGCTATATCCACCCTTTACACAACAAAATCACGAAAAACGCAACGATCATGAAATCGCCATTGATTCTATCCATTACAGAACTGTAAGCAATTTAATCAACCACCTTCACAAATGCGATCATTAATCCCTCCAATTACACTCCATTTCACTAACAAAACCTAAAATTTTGCAAAACAATAACTGAAACTAATCTCCAACGTAGCAATCCACACCTCAAATTAAATGTATTTATAAACACAACTCAAATCGAAGACATTCATACTATCAAATCCACTCCATTTCAGAAACAAAAGCTAAAATTTAGCGAAAAAATAACTGAATTTTATCTCCACTGTAGCAATACACAGCTGAAATTAGTAATATGCACAACTCAAATCGACGACATTCCTACTATCAATTCCACTCCATTTCACAGTAAAACCTAAAATTTAGCGAAACAAATATCCGAAAATAATCTCCAGTGTAGCAATCCACACCTCAAATCGACGACATTCCTACTATCAACTACACTTCGTTTCACAAGCTAAACCTAAATTCAGCGAAAACAACCACCAAAAATCAATCAAACCAAACCAAAATCATTCATACTATCAGTTCCACTCAATTTCACAAAACAAAACCTAAATTCATCAAAAACAACAACCAAAATCAACGCAATTTATTACAATCAATTAACAAAACCTAAATTCATCAAAAACAAAAAAAAAAAAAGAAAAACAGCATAAAAAAATCAAAAACCAAACCGAACCGAACCGAACCGAAAGCGAAAGCGAACCTGTAAATGAAGAAGACGATCATGATCAAGTTCCTGGAGATCAGCAACCGCCTCTTCAACATTCTCCACCTTCACCGTGTCAACAACTCCATCCTCCGCCACCGCAACGGCGTCAGAATCACCACCGCCTAAATTAGGGTTTTCGTGTGCTCCGGCGGAAAATTCAGGCGGAGGAGGGGCGGAGGTGAGGAGAGAGAGGGAGAGAGTGCGGCGGCGGAAGAGGCGGCGGAAGTCTTTGAAAGAGATGCGTGATGTCGGCATCAGCCATTTTCGCGGTGGTTCTTGCGGCACACGGTGGAGGTTTCCTCTGTATAACGATATCGCCCCCATTTCTTCCTTCCTTCCTCTCTCTTCTTTCTTCCTCCTACGGTACCTTGTATTATACGGTGTATCATGTATCGTAAGGGCCGGGCTTATTTGCCTCGACTCCGCACCGTCTTTTATAAGGCAGGTTATCTTGGGTTGGGTTGGGTTGAGTTACGTTAATTAAAATTCGAGACTTGGATAAGGTCGGTGTGCGTTTTTGTGGCTCGACTGTTCGCGGTACTTATAGGGGAGGTTAAGCTGGGTTGGGTTGAGTTAAGCTAACTAAAACTCGACCCTAACTCGATCCTTTCGTTATGAAAAAAATAAGAAATTAACAAAAAGATGGAATTTTCGGATCAAACACTTAAATATTTGATACGGATGTCAGAATTGCGAAGGAATACCACTTCGGTGGTGAAATAACGGATTGTTCACCTTATAATATTTATGGGACCTACCAAGTACCAATTATTGTCAATTGATTTTAAAAACGTTGGGTTTTCGCATGAGACGTTTTACAATAAACTTATTGTAAATTCACATAAAAATATATGGAGTAACTATTTTTTAAAATAAATTTTATTTGATAAACAGTAAATTACGATAGAATAATTAAATTTAACTAAAACAAATAAAAATTATTTAGCCCATATACTTTTCTATAGTAAGAGCTAAGAATAAACTATTAATCCGACTAATTATCTCTTTAGGACAAATATTGTAAAGTCAAAAAAATATAGACCTTAATTAATTACACAAACAACTTAATAGTTAATTAATGTCGTTTAATCTTCTTGACTGTTAGCATATTATAGATACTGTAGATTACGATATAATAATACAAATCATATAGTAATATTATTGATATATGTTCACACTTATTATCTACGGTATCTATAATATGCTAACATTGACGATCATGAATGAATGCTTAGATCAGAAATTCAGTAAGCCAGTGTTCCTCGTTCCGGTCTTCTTCTTTCCGGTCTTCTTCGGTCGAGATGACGAAAATGACATCGACTTTGCTCGTCCACTGTCGCGCCTAGACTTGGTAGCCAAACCTCCATACCAAAAATCCTCGCCGTCATCATCGAAACACTCGTACATCTCAACCTGCATTCCCTTCTTCTTATTGCTACTCTCATCCCAAACTTGAGTTTGTTTACTCATCGACTTTACCTCGTCAAGTCGTGGTTGTTCATGACCATCCTCACGATACTTCTTGTTAGCGTCCTCGTCAGAGACGAGGCTACTATCGACGACTTTCTTGTTATAAAGATTATTATGATCATGACATTCGTTGAGCTTAGAAACCTCGAAATACAAGCTACTACCTAAACAATCGGCCATACTTAGGTTATAGGGATATTCGTGCTTATAGTCGTCGTCGGAGTTTACTTGCAACACCATGAATTTGTTACCCGTAGTAAAATCCATGGCACGTAAAATCAATAATTCAACAAAAGTAGAGTTTAATAATGTGTGTAGTTTGTGTTGTATTGTATCGAATGTTGTATGAATTATTGATGTCGTGAGTATTTATATAGTAAGGGTGTGCGTATGGTCGCCTAAGCTGAATAGAAATAGGAATATTTCCAAAAACTAATTTTATGATTTAATATCAGGGTTTTTTTAACGTGTCAGACCAAGACGTTAATGATTCAAAAATTGACATGTGAAATTATGAAAATCATCAAATATGTTAATTTTTATGAGATTATTTCCCAATATATCAAATTGTTGCACACGTTAAAAAATTAGGAAAGTTTTAGGCTTCACTAAGGTTAAATTTAATTTTAAGGAAAATCATGATGCTGCACGTAACACAAATAATAATTCATAAAAAGGCAACATTCATGAAATAGCATATAATTCATAATTTTATCCATGTAATCTTACTTTTTTTGGTGCTAATGAAAATGAAGTTTTGGATTTTTATCAAACTACTTATTATTAATCGGTCCATATAAGGTTTCATCTATTTTTGGTGCAAATTTTATTTTATATAATAAGACGAAATAATTTTTTCTTGAGTAGCTAATTCATAAAAGTACATGCATAATTGATACAGTCGAGTTTAGGCAACAAATTGACGTATTCGACTCGAGGTACATATATAGAGAGATGATACACTAGAACACTAGGTTACATTTATTTATTATCGATTTTGGATGATAATTGGATAAAGGTAGCGACTAGACACAAGGTTTAGAGCAGATGCAACGGCGGCGAAACCCGTGACAGTCGCCGGCAGTGTAGCCTTCGGTTGCGCAAGTGTTTTCGCAGTTGTTGTCGCTCATGCATACTCCCCTAAACTTTTGACTTGCTCGGCTGCACATTCTTGCTTCTGCTACTTTGGGCCCATTATTCCCTATTATTTCAAGCTCAATTGTGTTCAAACACATGTTTAGAAGGCTTACGGCTTACCCCCAGGGGCGGACGGAGGGGGTCCGGGGGCACGACATTTCGAGAAAATTAAATATTTACAATACAATGTAATACAAAACACATAATAAGTTGCAGTTGACAAGATGACTAAAGCATTGAATATATATTGAAATTGTTGCTTTTTGATAATTCTACAAAACGTATATTATATTTAATATTTATTGAAAAACTAACAATGCATTAAATATCATCATAAAACCTTGCTAGTTAGGTTGTGATTTCGATTTTATTTAAGTGAAAAAATTATAAAGTTCAAACTTAACCAATTATTTTTATCTTGTTTAATTTGTTTGACA
>JAUEKU010178495.1:0-10525 GCA_032274805.1 Gypsophila paniculata | reverse complement strand
CCATTCAGTCTTAAAAGAACAAAACTTTAATGGATTGTCTCGCTCGTGAACACTTCTCTTTGTATATTTATCACTTTTTAAAAGTTACATTAGTGTCAGTGTAAATTGACACGTGAGTCGAGATATAAAAACTCAAATTAAATTGCAATAGTTTTGTACCCTATCTTAGTACAGCAGTCATCAGCCGAAATTTTTTGAGAAAGATACAAGTTGTTCTACATAAACATAAAACACACTGAAAATTGAGGACTTCTTCTTTGACGGCTTTGACGGCTATGTGGGGTTAAAAAATAAGTTATCTGGCTACTTAATTACAAGTATTACTATACACCTATGTTAGTGTTATTTCTAATATGTGCAACTCAAGTACCCTTCTTCTTTTTCCCTCGAAGGATATGTTGAATTTGCAGTCTTCGACTGAACGCTTCATTGAACAGAAACCGCGTTTGAAAGGCTGATATGATTGGAAGCCAAGCCAAGGAGGCAATGGGAGCAAAAAGAGCCACACCCATGCCATAATCATAAAATCGGGCACATGTTTGGGCAAAGTTCCAAATAGTAGGGTTCTTTATCAGGGGCCTGATAGCCTGCGCAATCTGAAGAGCATACAACACATAAGTGGCGTCACAAATGAGCAGGATTTTAGAAAGCGAGCTACCGTTGCATACTTATGTGTTTGATATGATTTAATAAACAGGTTTGAGTTCATTGCCGCACATAAGATTTGGTTCAAGGGTCGGCATACCAAACCCTAAACCATTTAATACAGAAATAGCGAGATGAGTAGAGATAGATTCCATACAACTTACCAATATCAAACCCCATCCAGTGGGTAAAAAGGCCAGGCAGCAAACAACCAAGTCCTTGAAGGAAAGACCACAAAGTATAGAAAGTGTGATAATAGTAGATAGAACAGCCAAAAATATAAATGCTTTGAACAGTCGAAACAGAAACTGATGATTGTCGCTCAGAATGTTCTTTCCTGCATTCACTATCTGTATTAAGCAGCAAGATTATCTATATGAGTTGCAAATCAATATAATGACAGCAATATCGTAATGACAGTAATATTATCCTCCTAAAAAAATGTTTTAGAAGGAGAGCGATAGAGCTAGATCTTACCATGATTAAAATGAAAACAGCGCCGATTACAACCCAGGAGATGACATAAACAAGAAACTGGTGGTTTCTTCCAGCAATGTCAAGATGGTAAACCAAGCCGTACTGATACATAAAAAACCTTGAAGAAAGAAGCAATTCAATGAGTCTTGAACCCCATCCAGAACGACGAATATGTGCCTGCTCTTCGTCCCACCATGATTGCCAACTCTTATCTTGCCTAATTCCTATGCCGCCCAGCTGTCTTATCCACTTGTTCCAATCCCGCCAGTCATCGACAATCCTTTGCCAATCAAACCCAGAGGGATTAAACAAAAAGGGTGCAAACAGCCATGTCAATGCCAGGAACCAAATAGCGTATGTTATCAAAACATATGCCATGCTGCTCTGATAGGACTTCCGGAACAAATCATAAACGATTAGAAGTAGCAGCAATTCGAATGCTTTGACAAAGTGACTTCTTGAGTACAATCTGTAGTTCTCGGTAAAGCTGGCGTGAAATATGACAACTTTTCGACCTGTAGGTCGATATTTGGCACCACCGTGAAGAATTGTTCGGCCATAATAATGAGCTTTTGTCCCGAAGGAAAAGGTAAAGAACACAGAAGCAAGCTGAAGCTGCATAAGGACAAAGTCTTTAAGGGCTGTATAAAACCCCCTCTCCAAGGCAATCTCCATAACCATTGGTAAACCAGTCAAGAGCCCAAGTTGAATGAAAGACTGTGAAGCAAGTGCAGTTTCTAAGGATCGTATGTTGTTAGCTCTAGCCTCGATTATGAGAGCTTTCTGAAGCCCACTAAGAACAAGGTAGAGCTGCCCATAGAGGAAAACATATATCGAAATCACTGACATCTGCAAAATTCACAGAAATAAAATAGCTTAGCCAGTTTCTCTTAGTTACTAGTGTTCTTCTAGACAGGAACAGGGGGAACCTAGCTGCAAAAGATAACACGTAAAGAAAATCCAACGCATAAACTTTGTGATGCTACGATGTAGAACCTAAGGCATCAACGAAAGCGACTGGATTTTAAGCATCTGTCGCTTGTACAACAGCAACATTACCCCACTGCCTCAAAGGGTCCCACATATATCGAGGTAAAGAGGGGTCGAACACGCAGCCTTGCCCCTGTTTTAGCATAAAGAGGCTATTTCCAGATGACCCAAAATGATTATTCATCGGACATTGCATCGAGTGACTGATACTTCACAATAAAAAGAAGCACAGCCATTTTAGTGACTCGTTTTACCTTACCCCATCAAAATCAAAATCCAAAACATAGCAAGTCTTTGGACTTTCAGAAACAAGAAAAAGAACTGGTACAAAAGCTAACAAGCAAGGGCCATCATACAGAAAAGAGCTACAGCAAGGGTTGGCCGGAAATGACACAAAGGAAGAAAATGCAGTTGAAAGTCTCACCAGGCTACTGAAGTAGAAGCCAATGGTAGTGTAGTAAAAAGATAACATCCGGAAGAAATCAAATCCACGCCCAAGGCGATAAATGTCGCGGCTTAGAGTCTGTTCACTGTTTCCATTGGCTATTTTTGCTTCGAACTTCGATATCTGGATCAGTCCAACGTCACGACCTTTACCAGCTTGCATGTATTCATGGTATGTAATGAATCCGCGCCGTAGAACAGAGTTAAATCCTGCACAAAAAGGGTTTCTTAGTGTACAATCAGAGAGAAACTAGCAATGAATAATTTTATACAGAAACCTACCAGCAAAAACATCTTCACTGAGGTTTATAGTCTTTGATGCTTTGCTGATCCCACCTCGTGTTATGTGAAATACCCGGTCAAATAAATCTGGATGACCGTAATGGAAACGTACCCTGTGTTTGCCAATGTGAGAAGCATGGCCTTAGTCATGAGGGTTCATAATGAAGAGGCTATCAAAGATTCAAACCCCTTGTCCACAAAGAAGATAATATAGTCATGGCTTGTTAATTCCTTTTTTTTTTTAATATAAGCATATTCTTAATTGGCAAAGAATAGTCTACCTGAGAGGATTTGCCAAAATTCTCTGGCCAATGGTAACAAAGCTCGTTTCTTGGTAAGACATGAACCATGCTAAAGAAGAGACACTGCAGCCAAATGATGACACAAATAAAGCCTCTTATTCAAGCTTCCGTAAAATAACAATCATGATAGTTTGTTCTAAGCTCTTTGCTGGATGCTAACTTAAATAATTTAAATCAGATGGAAAAATATCTATTCCTCGGCCTTCGTTCTTTTAACAGCTGATACCCTAAAATCAAATTATATGAGTGAACATATTACCTTCCAGTAAAGACATGCTCTCTCAAGCCGACTATTGAAGGAGGCGGATGTCCTCGATCCTCTAAAAACTCTTGGAGGACGTTCCTCATTTTATAAGCCTCTTCTAAATAGTTATCCTAAACAGAATGAAGGAGAATAAGTTTGCATTAAAAATTAATATTTCCAACATTGTTGTTTACGTATACGTATACATACTTGGTTCATATCTATCGTCTGAAGAGCTTCACCCCGCGTAAAAATTATCGCATGGTTTTGATTTTCAGGCTTCCCTTCACCTATGTTGGGCTGACCAGGGAGCTTTATACGATATACTTCCTGCATATTTGATACAAGAAGCATTACTAGTCTTGTACCAATACTGACCGGACTTCCCTCATCAACAATGTACAATTTGTGGCTTAATGCCTAGCCTAGCAAAAAGTCTCTAAATTTTATAAAAGAATGTCTACTGTACATTTGTACCTGGTCATGACCATGAGCTCCTCCTTTCACCAGTACAGAGGAATAAACCTTTTGAAGCTCATCTGCGATAATCTCTTCTCTCTCTTCCACATAAGCAACACGTAAAGCTGGGTGCCTTTAAAGAATTATCAAAACATTTAGCATCATGTAAATTTGTTAATGAAGTTTGAAGTCCTAGGAAGTAATATCAGTGCGCTAGAAACAATACCTAGCCATTAAATCTATAATGTCCTGCGCACGTGGATCTCCAGACGATTTGCAAGTACCATACATCTGCCATGTAATAACATATGAGAACTTCATGTCTGCTAACGCATCCAGTTGAGCAGACAAAGCGTCATTCCCCCTCTCAATGGCATCATAACCATGAAGAATATCTGAATAACCAGACAAGCCAAATATGAAAGAAAGCATAAAAGCAGGAAACTTGTTGAACATCCTACAAAGAAGATTAAACTACAAGATTAACATCCACTAAGAGAACATACCTTCATCTTCCGCCATGTCAAGGAAAGCTTGTAATTTAAAGGCTTTTCTGTAGTACATCATTCCTCTAACTGATAGCACCAAACAGAAAAGTCATAAACACAAAATCACAGAATATCAAATCTTCTACTAGTTTCAGAGCACAATTGAAGGTACATTATTTCCCCACCTGTTCTGCTCAACGTCTGGCCCCTGAATGAAGCCCAATTCCTAAGGTCATCATCCTTGCTTTTGGATAGTACCTCATCCAAATCTTCACACCCAACGCGCTCTAGGAAGTTTTTCCAGTCATCTGAGAAAGTGAAACAGCAGTGTCAGTGGTCAAGCATAATACTCTCTCCCATCCAATCCAATCTACCCACTTGCAATTTGAAGTCAACTTTGCAAAACGATGACCTTGAATACATTTAATAATATGAAAGATTTAATATGACACTAGTATATGAATATTTGTACAGGAAAAATAGTTTCATGAAATTATAATTTCAACAAAAAAGATGACATATAAATGAAAGAAAAACATGGTCAAAATGTTGTCTTGGAGAGCGTGAAACGTCAAAGGGGTTGAATCATTCGGATGGGAGGGAGAAACTATTACACCAAGTTCTATGGATAAAAACAGAATAGTTAGATGGAAGAACCTGGATATATCTTCTTCATGTAAAATATGATTGACACCTGTTCTTGGCTTGACAGAAGTTCCTTCATAGAAAATTTAACTTCTTCCGTGTAGTGTGGAGTCAACACACTGAAACAGAAAAAAGTAATGTACATGCTTTGTAAGAAATTGATTCAAAATCTAAAATCATAAATAATTGTGACTCTGAAGTTCTTTTGTCCCTATCCCAGTACCCGTTTCCAATCGCTTCCCCCACACCATGCAACATAGACGAGCAATATTCCGAAAGTTCATATTGTCTTATCTCACACCAAGTTAGTACAATAGTAGACAAGATCTAGATTTCAACCACCCTGTATGATGCCGATAACAAGTATGATCACATGACAAGCACAGGCAACAGGATCCAAATTAAGGCAAAAGCATCTTGTACTTTCCATGCTTAAAATACATTTTCAGAACAATAAAAACTTGAAACTGTAACGGACATCCATTTGCATCCACAACAATTTTAATAAATATATTCTGCGGTCAAGAAAAAGCTCAAATCTTTTCAAATTACTGATAAGAAATGCTTTATTTATTTCTAATATGTTATCTTGAGAAAATTGGTTACTTACATTATTGGCTACTAAACAGTAATCAATATGTAGGATACAACTGAAGCATATTGAATATTGCATGCCTGACCTGAATGATAGCATGTTGCGCACTTTTGGAGCATCAGGCATATTCATAAAGAGAGAAGTCGCAAAGAAAGATATGCGCCTCCTAGCCTCCAAGTTCGCAGGAACATCCATAGCTCTATCTTTCACTGTGAGAAGCAATTGAAAACGTTTTATCTGCAACATTTTGTTCTATCAAATGTTAGATATGTTTTTCTGCTTATTCATGACCCTGAGCATATCGGTCGAGTGAATACAAGACGAATGAACATTTCAATCATCAACAGTATGAGAAATGATAATCAGCATGGAAATAATTTCGACTGTAACATCTGAAAAAGGTCAGAAGACCAAATCGGAAACAAGTATGTTATACAAAAAAACATCCTTGAAGATGAAGGTTAATTACTTGGTTAAGTAGAGCCTCATTATTTGCCGCCAATGGAAAACGAATAGAATCCTTGGAGGCAAATACTTCTTTTGGAACCTTCCCCGAGAAGTAAGGCGAGTCATCAGAAATATCCAGGCAAGAGTGTAGCAAATCCAATGTTCTGCACACAGGTTTTCATCTTAATCTTTGTTACACAAAAGCATCTAATAAAAATAGAGATTGAGAAAACAACAAACCTGGAACCATTTATCATCATGTCACTAGTCACGATTTCAAACATGTCCTGGAGTACTTTCATTACTTCAAGGTACTGATGATCATTCCCTTCAAGCTGCGTTTGGCGAGTGGTTTTATCATTTTACACAAATCTCAGATAGATATGCATGGGAATAAGATCATGAACCCCAAAAGTTCTAAATTACCAGTAGCTCAACCAATTCTATGCATTTAGCATGTACAGTTGGAAGCTCACTCATTCGAACATCGTCAATCAGGGTTGATTTCTGAATACTTTCCTCAATTTCTGCTAGAACGCTAGATACAACACTGCATGGCCAAAAAGTCCCATAAGATACAGAATCATTCACAAGTGCGAACAAAATGCAGTATGACTACTGAGAAAATGTTAAATCATTGGTCTGGTGTGCATGTTCAGGGCAATCAACAAGAAAACAGGGGATCTGATGATCTTATCTACCTTTTCTCCAGCTCCCCAACAATTAAAATTTCGAGGAGAATGTATTTCAGAGAATGGTAGCACTCTCTTACTGCACAATACATAAGACTGTCTTTCTTTATCCTTTTAATGAAATCTTCATCCTTGCCCGAAAAGTCTTTAGCAATGCTCAGCGCTGTTGAGAACTACAATAATAATTTGACAAATTTAGGTACACAGCAAATAATTAAACGTACGGAAAAAAATTTGGTACACAGATCTACCTCATTTGCCAAAAGAAAGACTGGCCAAAGAACATGGCCAGAAAATATTTTTGATGACAAGGGCATAACCATTAAGTCCCGTTCTCTGTCACAAGCATAACGGATCGTGTAAGAATTTGGAAAAGATTGCGTATGAGATCCTCTTCATGGAAAAGATTCGTCAAACAAGTACATACCGGTTGCTTATCAGATCCTCTTCTCTAAAACTATTGATTATCTGGTTCCACATGATGACAAACTTGGCAACATCACTCTTTCTGCATGTAGACTCCTATAAAATTATTTCCAAACATATATAAGTACATACATCAAAAACCTTAGAGCTTTAATTCAAGTAACCGTCTCAAAACATTATACCTGTTTTAAACGACTGAAGAATCCTTTGCTTCGTCTTTGTCTACCATTTCGTAAAAATGGCGGAATTAAACGGGCACTGAAAGCACAAGGAAGTGATTGGAATCTACTACGTAGCATTCCAAGTGTTCGTATCTGCGAAGTAAAGGACATTAAAACAGCATAGCATCTCTATTGAAAAGATTAGTAGCCGAATAAGAAAATCAGACTTACTTCACCAAGATGATGCAGAATTCCATAAAGTCCACCAAAAATGGTACAGAAAACAGAATACCAAATCTGTGTGTCCATAAAGAATACCTAAACAGAAAAATGTATTATAAATAAATAGATCAATCCTGTATACAAGCATAGAGTATTGATCCACTCTTCATGATTCCAAGAAACCAGCAAACACATAGAAATGCACAAGTGGAAAGTGCCATATTAGCATTGGACAATACTATATGATAATCAGGAAACTTACCAGCACAATGGGAGCCCAAACAGCAACAATTGCACCAACATTACTTTTGACTGAAGCAATTCACATATTACTGCAATTAGATCCTGATTAACCAAACTAAATGAGTCCTTAGCAAGGCTAAATGATTAGTATAAGTGTACCTTGGGGGAAAAGCTCATATCGGTGGGTACCATATCTCATAATGTCTCTTGTTGGTTTGATAAGAGGTTTTATCTGCACAATCAATTTATCCAAATAAACTCCGCGTGTGAGATTGTTAGAACATATCCATGCCTGTTGGGACGAAATGTACATAAAATTTGGGAGAGTAAGACACCAGTCATTACATTTTTGCTACTCGGATTGTCACTCACCTCAAAATAATAGCTGAATGAGAGTTTAGTCAGCAGTAGCAAAACCCAGAATAGCATGTACCTACCAAGTAAAGAGTGAATCATTCCAGATAGAAAAATTAAGAAAAGCAAGAAAATAGGACAAAAGAGTAGGCAGCTAAAGCCAGACAAATGTATACTTGAATGCAGAAATTTGGTCTTCTTGCATTCCACGTCCAACATATAACCTCGGCTGCATCATGTATGAAAAAACAAAACTCAGAGACAGAAAGGAAGAAGCAATAGCCATCCTATATTCCTACCCCTCAAAAAAAAAATTATGGCCATCCTGGAACCATTAGTAGAGGGAACAAAATTTTTCAAAATAACATGAAAGCAAGTATAAAGTAGAAAGCCAAGAAGACATTAAATAGACAGAAATATTTCCTTCTGCATGTCGCTTTCAACTTATAAATTTGGGCAAATGTAGAGGTTCTTAAAGATAGGTCCTAAAAGATAGAAAAGTGATCATATCGAGCCATCATCTGAGAGCAGAGAAACACAATTATGCAACAAAAATGATATAACGAATTCATGATATTGTCAAAACTCATAAATAGAAGAGTTGATCCTTTGAAAAGAGATTATGGTCACTGGACCTATGAAGAAGTCAGAACTGTCAGTTTTGGGTTGGTTACATGAGTACATGTAAAACTTCTGCTTAATTCCAAAAAAGTTGTCAGATTATTCAAATGCAGCACATAGAAGACCAACCATTTTCACCAGATATAGGGTCTCCATCATGACAGGAAGGCCAAAGTAAAGAAACCTAAAGAGGGCAATGACAACATGTCCTACCTGTGTCCACCATGACAGCATAGTGCATATCCTGTTATTTGAGGTCTCAACAACTCGGCCTACCGCAGGGACAAAGAAAAGAATCATGTCCACAGCATTAGTCATCAGGTAGATACCAACCGCTAACATGTAAGATGAATAACACCAGTCACCGAGCAAGCTCCCTGGACGGATGGAGTAACAGCTGTATTTTCTTCGTGTACTCACGTAGAGCACAGGAAGGACAATAGTCCATATCACTGCAATAATTAACCTCAGAACATACTTTACAATTCGGTGGGTATCCATTGTGTTCCTGGTTTTCCAAGTAAATGCAATGTCAAGAAGAGCTGCAGCAAAGAATATAGGAATTTCAGATTTTAAATAAATACACATATTCATCCCAGCAAGTCGGAAATATATGGTACATGAACATTAGACTAACTCCCAACATTGGCAACCACATTTGAAATTGTACCTTGTATAAACTTGAGTGCTGCAGATGTGATAAAAATACTAGTGATATCTTCAAGAATTTTGGTCTCAAACAATTGAAGAGGTGAGCTCGGGTCATGGCATGCAATAATAATTAGTGCCTGGGAAATATTTGAGAGTTTGATGGTTAGGAATAATATGACACATAAAAGCTTACCACTCGAATGATTTGTGCTTACTGACCTGAAGGGATAAAATTAAGAAGGCCCACATTCGATCAAAACTTCTGAATATCTGTAGAAATGAACGGGTTTCAACAAAATTTGTTTTCCCAAGCCATTTTTGTTTACTACCTTCGTCTGCGGAGATCTAAAAACAACACAGACAAAATACATCAATCATCAATCATTGTGTAAATTTGCAACCAGCACAGACCATTTTTCATCATTCGGAAAATCAATTAAGACATGAAAATCATTTTATATTGATCCATACACATTAGATGTCCCTGAATGGATGGATATCATCAATGTCATTTTAGATAGGCAAGAAAGTATCTTATAAAGAGTTTTTTAGACGAAACTTCAAGCTCGTAAATTTTAGACAAAGTTCAAACAGAGGGCAGTAGATAACAAACTGAAGTATAATATATCGTGTTATTGGGTTTGGAGTAACCAATAAAGTAATTAAGCTACTGCATACCGCCTGCTCCTCATCTTTCTTCACCGCTCTGTATCGACTTAACTTCCCAATACAGCTGAAGGTGTGCTCCTCGTGTTCAACACCATGAGACGTCCCCTCGTTTCCATCTTCATCATCATCAGACTTCACAAAAAAGAAATCATGCTTCGAGCGCATTGGCCAACCTATCTGAAAACAGTCATGAGACCTGCAGGTACAGAAAGATTAAGGTTTGACTTAGCTTTTGAAGATCAAAGTAGTGAACTATGGTAAGACGGTCCTACGGTGGGACAGGTTAAATACTTAAGGTTTGGCTTAGTCGTTTAAAGACCAAAGTAGAAAGCTCTCCTTTAACCCAAAAAAAAAAATGGCCACCATGCTCAATAGTAGAACCATCATAACTTAGAATTGCTGAAACCAAATTGTTTGCATACCAGAAGTACTCATTCAGGTCGTCATAGTTTCTCCATGTACAATGAT
>JAUEKU010178484.1:0-10526 GCA_032274805.1 Gypsophila paniculata | reverse complement strand
TTATTATTATTATTATTATTATTATTATTATTATTATTATTATTATTATTATTATTATTATTATTATTATCATTTCAATTCATAATAAGTTTATACATCATATAAAAAAAATTTTAAGTTTTCTGAAATTTTCTGAAGTTTCCTGAAGTTTTTCTGAAGTATTTTTTAAGTATCTGAAGTTTTCTGAAGTTTTTTGAAGTTTTCTCAAATTTTCTTATGTGTAGGAAAAATAAGGTGAGGAGAACAGACCCTAATTGGGGTAGTCAGGACTCCTAAAACTAATCATATCAATTAATAGCGATGAAATTCTGTTATTTGACAAACATAAAACCCGTAATCCACAACAATCAAGTTATTTTATCGCATAAATTTGGCAATCCGGGGATAATCGACCCCTAGTAAAAAGACTATTGACTAATCATATCAATTACTAGCATATAAATCTTAACTATCAACATACCAATAATACTCATTAAAAAGATTGAATTTTTAATCAATTAAATACATCAAATCAACAATCAATAACACTATAAATACTAATCAACACTTAATCAACCAAGCTAAATCGTTATTATCAACTAATTATATTACTAATACTAGATTCAATAACTAAGAAATAGAAATGAAATGCAATCAAAAGAGGAGAGAAAGAAATGTACTCTACTAATTGAAATGAAAATGCATTAAAATTAAAATAAAATCGTCGATTACAATAGAAAACCGAAACCTTGCGTCCAAAACCAAGTTCTCCTTAAACCCTACTTATCACTACTAATTTTGTGATAAAAAAAAAAAGTATCTCTAATGTGTGGCGTGTGTTGTAAGTAGGTCAAGGAGCAAATCGCGCAAGGTGAAGCGAAAGTCGACCGGTGAGAGGGAAAGTCTTCCGGCCATCGGCTTTCGTCGCCCAACCAAGGGCATGAGTCGCCTGATCACGGCTTGACGTGCCCGGCCAATGGCATGAGTTGCTCGGTCTGGGCTTGACTTGCGTGGTCGTGGCTTAGCTTGCATCGCGCGTTCTTGGGTGACCTTCGCCCGTTTGGAGGCTAGTTTCGCTCCTCGACATTGTGCTTCGCCGAGTGCTTCTAAATTTCGCTCCTCTTGTTTTGCATTTCGCCCCTTGCCAGAATTTTACCCCCTACCCCTGTTCTTGACGCGTTACCTCGTTTCCTTGGAATTTTTTTTTATCACGGTTTACCTTGACTTCTTGCATGCACTCCTCAAGTGCTACAGTAAATCAAAAATTTAGCAGTATTGAGTCCTAAAGCAAGGCAAATGTACCAAAACGAGTGACATCAAAAGATCAAGCAAGTTTACGTCACAATTAAGGCTTCAAATATCAAAACCAGATCACATTTGGGTGCTCAGACAGAAGATTGGCAGTAGGTGGGTCAAGGAGTTCGACTGAAGTTAGTAGCTGAGGATTTTCAAGGTGAGTTAGAGTACTGGTCAACGACAATCGTCTGCTTCGTGCTAGGGGCCAATCCACCTCCGGCCATCCTTTTTGGCTTCGTCAAACGCATTTGGGGATGGTATGAATTTGACAATCTTTCCTTTTTGCTCAATGTTGTTTTCCTTGTTCACTTTAAGACTAAGCAAGGTCAGGAGCAAGCGCTCATGTCAGGACACCAACTGTTTGATAATAGGCCAGTTATTATTAGACCGTGGGTTGCTAATATGGAATTAAGTAAAATTGATATCAAGGATGTTCCCACTTGGGTGCGCCTCCATCGATTGGAGCTAAAGTTCTGGGGTGAGAAATGCCTAGAGAAAATTGCGGAGTTGGATGGAGCCTTTGTTAAGATGGATGCAGCTACAAGCTGCAAGACCAGACTTGGCTATGCTCGTGTTATGGTGGAGGTAGGAATCAATGTGAAATTTCCCACTACTATTTAGTTTGAGGATGAGTTGGGGAAATGTCATGAGATAAGTGTGGAATTTGAATGGAAACCAATCCAATGTGGGTTGTGTCGATTTTATGGCCATGAAGAGAAACTGTGCAGGAATAAGATGACTAAGCCTCCTGCTAAGTGGAAGAGAGTTGAGGTACCTCGAGCTGTACCTAATGAAGTAAGCAAACCTGCTGACGCCCCTAAGACTGAGGCTCTGTTATAGAAGTGGGTGAGTCCAATAAGCAAGAGGGGAGCGCATGGAACGGGCTTGGGGGGAGCTCACCTTTGTTTTTGGAGGATCTAAACAAGTTCATCCAAATGACTGATACCAAGAAGGGACTGCCACCTGATAAAGAAAATGGTTAACCTATATCTGTGGAACATTAGGGGACTCAATAATCCAGTCAAACAAGCAGAAATAAAGAATCTACTCCGCAAGAAAAAAATTGGATTATGTGGTCTTCTAGAAACTAGGGTAAAGCTTAATTCTATGAATAAAGTAGGTAATGGTTTCAAGGAGTGATCTATTATCACTAATATTACAAGCCATCCTAATGGTAGAATTTGGGTGCTATGAAACCCTAATAGTTACTATGTGACAAAAGTTGGACTATCTGCTCAAACCCTACACTGTCACTGTGTTGATACTGTGACTCAAAGGAGTTTCAAATTGTCTGTGGTATATGGTTACAATGATATGAATGGGAGAAGTGCACTTTGGAGGGAACTTAGGGATGCTCAGGCGACTGGTCCTTGGATAATTGTTGGAGATTTTAATAATGTGTTGTATCCAACTGAAAGAATTGGAGCTCCAATACAATTCTATGAAATCGGGGACTTCATATCTTATGTTAGGGATTATGAATTACAGGACCTGAAATGGATGAGATTATTTTTCACTTGGAACAATAAGCATGAAGGGAGATCTAGAGTCATGTCCAAGATTGATAGGGTGCTCATCAATGAGGCATGGGATGAGGTGTTCCCTTTATCTTTTGTAGAGTACTTGCCCGAGGGACTTTTTTATCATTCCCCTTGCATCATTTAATTAGAAGAGAGAATGCACAAGAGGGCTGCACCTTTTCGGTTTTTTGACATGTGGGCTCAAGTACTAGAGTTTCTTAATGTGATTCAAAGAGGATGGCAGAAAAATGTGACAGGAGTGCCTATGTTCAGGGTGGTAAGAAGGATGAAAATGATCAAGCCATTACTCAAAGACCTGAATAGAAGAATGTTTTCAAATATAGAGCAACAAGTTGATATTGCTATGGAGCTATTAATTCATTTGCAACGATAGTTGGATTCTGACCCCTTGAATTTAGAGTTAATTGATATGGAAAAGGATGCTGCGGAGGCTAGTACGGTGCTGCAAAAAGCTAAATTTAGCTTCCTACAATAGAAAGCTAAAGAAGCTTGGCTAGCTAATGGGAATAAAAATAGTGCATTCTTCCATAGAGCTTTGAAAAGCAGAAGGGTTCTGGAAATTGAAGACAGACTTGGGGGAACGATGGTGAAACAAGAAGATATTGAGAAGGCCTTCCTTGATTATTATTATATGGAGCTATTGGGGACAGCTGAAACTACTACACCTGTGCATTTACCTACTGTTAAAGCAACTAATTTGCTAACTGAAGAGCAAGCCAATAGACTCCTAAGACCTGTGACAGGGGAGGAGATTAGGAGAGCCATATTTTCTATACCCAATGGGAAGTCTCCTGGCCCAGATGGTTTCTCCTGTGCCTTTGTTAAAGAAAGTTGGGACAATTATTGGTCCTGATGTCATTCAAGCAATTCAAGACTTCTTTTCCTTAGGTATGATGTTAGAACAGATCAATTCTACCCTTATAACACTCATACCAAAGAAGAAAGTCCATGTTTATGTGCAAGACTTCAGACCAATTGCTTGTTGCAATGTGATTTACAAGTGCATTTCCAAAGTGCTTTGTGACATGATAGGCTGTCTATGGTATTGCCAGCTTTGATTTTTGACAACCAGAGTGCATTCATTAAAGGAAGATCAATTATGGAAAACATATTGATATGCCAAGACCTGGTAAGGTTGTATAACCGAAAAACATGCACTCTTAGATGTATTTTTAAGTTGGACCTAAGGAAGGCTTATGATAGTGTGGATTTGAGTTTTGTTGAGCAGTTGTTGATGGGTCTATGCTTTCCTAGGAAGTTTGTTGACCTGATTATAGCATGTGTATAGACTCCTACATATTATTTGAACTTGAATGGCAACATCTTTGGATTTTTCAAAGGGAAAAGGGGGCTAAGACAGGGTGATCCATTGTCCCCTCTGCTATTCACCATTCGTTTGGATTATTTAAGTAGAGTCTACAAGGTGATTGGTGAGCAATATGAAATTGAATCACTTGGCTTTTGCAGATGACTTGTTACTCTTTTGTAAAGGACACATGCCTTATATGATGATGATGATGATGATGATGATGATGTACAGAGGGTTCCTAAATTTCTCAGCTACGTCTGGACTTCACATTAATGTACAGAAATCAGCATGTTATTTCAATGGGGTGCAACCACAAGTGATTCAGAGCTTTCTGCAAAGCACTGGTATGCATAAGGGATTATTGCCATTTAGATACCTTGGTGTTTCAATCTCATATAAGAAGCTAGGGATCATGGATTGTCAAATTTTAATTGATAAGATAAATATGAAGATAAGAAGCTGGGGGAATAAAAAAAAACTTTCTTATGCAGGCAGGCTGATCTTGGTGAATTCTGTGCTTAATACTCTTCACTCCTATTGGCTAGTAGTTTTATACTACCAAATAAAATTGTCAATAAAATTGAGAGAATATGTAGAAGCTACCTTTGGGATGAATATGAAAATCATACCAAAGCAACTCTTGTGGCTCGGTGGCGGACCCAGAAACTTTTTTTTGGTGTAGCGGAATTTCATTATAGTTTATTCGTAGTTTCGCCTTTTTTTTTCCTGATGTCAGTTACTAATAATATATTGAAATCTCAAAACTCGGTTTCATAGTTACGAAGTACAGTAGCATTCTGCTTTGTATTTTAAGAGTTGTATAATATTTTAGAAAATATGAATGTAACTTTTAGATAATTTGTATCATATGAAAATTTTTACTCATATATGCCAAGTATATATTTAAAATACATTTCACTTTATCATCTCTAACTAAAAAAAAAAAAGTATTGTATATTTATTATTCAAAGGAAATGGAGTTATGAACTGACTAAAATAATTTAAAAAAGTGTTTGAAATTTTACTAGATGAATATAATATAGTTACTTTTAAGGAATGATTATACAATGACAATTAATGATAGTTTGAATTGGCGTAGATAAATAGAAAGACTTATCATTTATATGGCATTTAATATGAAGAATTGATTATCGTCAAAATTGTAAACTTCAATTAAGGAAATTTCTTGAAAATTGCAAAATGCGAAAAAATCCTACATGAAGGATTGAACACAAGACCTTCTACACTTATCTATCCCTATCACCTATGCACAACCATCTCTACCAAACTCCATTGATGTTTCAGTTATACTACATTATATTTATTATTTTCACTTTTGGTGTTGCAATTGCAACACCATTTGATAACGTAGGTCCGCCCCTGCAGTGTGGCTTGGCAAAAAGTTTGCTTAGATAAGAGGTATAGAGACTTAGGTATAAAGGATGTGAACCCAAAACAAAGAAGATATTATTACAATTAAAAACAATTTTACTTCCTAAATCAACACACAAAACTCTTAGTTGTGTTGTGGCTTATTTTTTCTTACATAAATAATATATTGGTTAGGGTTCGAATACTGTTAAGTACGATTATACTAATCTCTTTTAAGTTTAAATTCTATTACAAGCAATATAAAATTAGAAAAAAACAAACCAGAACATGATACTTAAGAGGAGTTGAACCGCCAAACGATGAAACCATTGAGACATGTTAGTACCACCAAACCCGTATCATTTATCTATCGCTATTAGAGACCCTGTGTGGCGACACATGTTTTACATCGATAAGCTCAGCCCAGTTTTAAAGTTTGATATAAATAAAAGCTACGGAGTATTTTTATAAAATTGTCCCTCGCACTTGCATAGGAATTTTATTATTATTTACTCAAAAGAAAAAAAAACGTAATATATTTACTGGAGAAAAAATAAGATTAATACCGAGTATATGTTCAAAAAAATAAAAATAAAATAAAAAATAAAAAAACATTTTATTTTTGTTATAGTAAACTTTTAATTTCATTTATTTTCATTATGTTGTTCTTCAAAGAAATCATCATTTAGGATAAAGATATTATGCTGCAAAACTGTATCCTTCAAGGTCAACTACTGTAGTATTGTCCCTTCATTCGTATAAAATCAAATTCTTCAAACCACATTACTTCACTTTGATTTGATTGATTGAAATTTAGCTTAAGGTACCCACTTGTAACATATTGTCAAATATTGTTTGCATAAAATAATAAATTTTTTTATAAGCGGGAATTTTAATGATTTTTTTCCCCATAAATCATTACTAATTGAAGCAAATGTTCAAGGTTTTCAACAATGAATATGACTACTTCAGTAGATGATATCTATGACAATAGTAGCAGCTTTTGGTGAAATTATTTCACACCGTTAAACATTAAATATAACATTCAAAAAATTATATTTGATTCTTTCAACACCAACTTGTGCATTACATTATTTTCCAAAATAAATCTTTGAGATTTTTTATAATAAATTTAGGAATAATTTCCTGAACTTTGCAATTTACCAAAAAAAAAAAGTATTATAGGCAAAATCACAAACCTCAGGGGTACCGTGGTAATTATCTCTAAAATTTATTGTGAAATCGTATTATCCGAGAATTTGTGTTTATACAAAGAGTAAGTGGGGTCCTGCCTAATTAAAAAGCATTTTTAGAGTGTGTGGAATTGGGTAGTTTGATGTGTCACAATTGGTTCAAAAAAGAGTTGTGTGGTTATAGAATAATCGTACTTTTGGTAGCTATCTTAAATATGACTTAGAAAACCGACAATATTTCTGTAATAATGTGTAGGTGATGACATTATTGTGTATACTTCTAGCATGTATATATCATGTTTAAATGCATGCTTTGTGTATATTTGATAAGGACGTAACTTCAATTGTTGGGACTACCCGTTTACGGTTCTCAGGCAGAATGTGTCTCGTTCTTAAATGCCACAGCCCACAAGTTGCCAGCTATTAACAAAGATATATTAGCTTAAGATGGTGATATATATGCTAGCGATGAGTAGAAATTGTTAAATAGGTGATATGGGTGAATTATTGGTTGAATAAATTTGTGTTCAATATAGTGGTGGAGCCAGAGAAGTTAAGGGGGTCTTCGCCCTCTTAAACATTAAAAAATAATCTAATTTTAAATTAAAATTTTTGAAATTTTTTTCTTTTACCTATTTTATTAGTATTTCGCCCCCCTGAAATCATTCGACCTCCTCTAACCCAGAATTCTAGCTCCGTCACTGGTTCAACAAAACATGTTAAATAGGTCAGAAGTATGAGCAATTTATTGATTAAGTTAGTCTAAAGTCTTTATGTTTATAGGGAAATCTATAGTTTCGTGTATATTCACGAGTATTAACTTTAGTAGGTGACACTATTATGTAAACGTACTTCAGTAATCATTATTTGTAATTGTTGAAATTGAATAATAGAATTTACTGTAAATGAAAACAAACAACATTAATCTAAATATTTCAAGACCTTTAACTAGAAATTCATTACTAACATCATCATTACTACAATATTAATAGAGTTTTTATCTCAATATATTTTAATATCAATTGACGTAAAATATTTTCCAAATGTTGTCAATAACTACGTAATGAAGTGATAAAGTGAAAATACAACATGAAGAAAATAAACAATAAAATAGGTAATGTGTTAAGAATACATATATAAAGATAGTAATAAGAAGTAGAGATTGAAAATGCCAAAAAAAAAAAAAACTATAATATTATATAATATAAATGAAAGAAAGAAATGAAAACAAACTAGAGAATTATGAAAAAATAATAGTTATAAATATAATAAAAAAAATACGACTCTTAAATATAAGAAAAAAGTTAAATTCTTTCTTGAGTTCGACTTAAATAATATTTAATGCGATGAAATGATGACTATTGATAATGTTCCTCATGTAATTGTAGGTCCTAATATTTTTAAGTTTTAAGTGAAAAATTTAGTAGAAATCTAGATAACATTAGATCAATGTCGAGTTTATCTTTATGTTTGTTTAGCTTTTGACAAATTTAACGAAAAGGTATTGCATATTGATGTATGTCATGTATACAAGAATTTGAATAGAGATGCGCCCCAAAATCATCAAAAAAGATCATTGCCATTGGTGTCATCATTTTGAAAATACTAAATTACTATTAAAACGTTAAAAAAAGTGTCTAACAATAAAATTGGCGTTATTTACTCAGTTTTCAAATAAAGTTCACTCTATCCATTACGCACGGAGTAATTTTGATGTCTATATATATATATGCCCTTGTGTACGTAAATCCAACCAACGTCAAAACTATACTCGTCCCAGCCACTAGTACCCAGTCGTATCATATGCTCGTCCTCAAGTTAGCATTTTCTCTCTATATAGTGCATAGGCTATAAAATATGAATGGTGCCAAATTTATTTTCGTCTTGTCTTAAAAATGGTGAAGCTAAAAAAGGGAAGATAAAATAATGGTACATAAGCACAATAAGAATGTACTACTACACATGTGACCTTAACTTTAAGGTGGCAGCAACTTCAAATGAGTCCATTCACTAGGCACCCTATTTTCGGCCTTCATCTCTTTCATTTACGAGTCCTCAGCTCATCGTGAGATACTTAATTTAGTAAGCTTTCTTCACATGCTACTAGGGGAGCACATGCTATCAAGAGAGCACGACTTATCAGCAATGTCCTCCGATAATTTTAATTATAGATTTTTGTAAAGTTATCACGGAGTTTTTTTTTTTTTTTTTAGAGTAAATGATTAATTAATTTTAGATGTACGTTTCTAGAAATTAGACGATGTTGTGAAATTCAACAAAATATGCTTCTAGAAAAATGAAATACAGAGTAGAATTCAACCATTAAAGAATAATATCAAAGTATATATGTATATGTTCTGCTCTGTATTATACTGTCATCTTATTATATACTTTGGAGGATGATTTTATATTAGAAAAAGAAAATCTCACGTGAATTTTACCTGGTACCCTTGTATTTTTATAACACGAGAATGCCTCTGAGTATTAATTTAATAATTTATTGGTATTATAATTCGATCGGCAACAAGTGGCGTGTAGTGGCACTGATTATAAGTAGACCTGACCTGACCCGAATGACCCGACCCGAATAACTCGACCCAAACCCGACCCGACATCTGAACTGAAGACTTGAGTTTGACCCGTAACCCGAATTGACCCGACCCAATTCGAAGTGACCCAACCATTTATTACAGCATATGATCTATTATCCCTAAAAAAGTTGAAAATAACGAACCCGAAAATTACCCGAATCCGAAATGACCCTGCCCGACCCAAAATTGACCCGATTCTTACTAACCCGAAAATAACCCGACCTGAAATGACCCGACCCGATTGACCCGTTTGCCAGGTCTAATTATAAGCTATCTAGGTTACATGACTTGTATGTCTCGTGTTCGAAAATCTTTACGGATCATTTATTTGATGTTGTAGAGTAGTATATAAGATATGTATATTTTGGATGTTCCTACCAATTGGCTGAAATGATGGAAGTATATCATAACCTACAACTTCTTCGTCCTTTTGGTTACAAATTACATTACTCTCTTTATTGTTGTGCAAGTGGTTCTTATTCTTGAGAAATTATCATAACCCATGGACAAAAAGTCATATATATACTACAGGAGCAAGTGTTCGAAATCCGAATGGCAGAGGCGGTTGCTGTTTTAATGGGGATTAAGGAGGCTCTTCGAGCGGGGTTGACAAGGGATATGATAGAAAGTGATTGTTTTGAAGTGGTACAAGCTTTGAAGAGTCGTAAGTCTGGTCGTACCAATTTCCATTTAATTATAGATGACATTTTTGCTTTATTTTGTTCTTTTGATTTAGTTTCTTTTACTTATATTGGTTGGCTAGGAAATAAAGTAGCACATGAGCTTGCTAGATTTACGCCGTGGGTCATAGGAAGGAGATTTTGGGAGGCGTCTTTCCGGATGTAATTGGTCATTATGTTTTGTCCGATCTTCAGTCAGTAGTGAATAAGTGTCCTTGGGGTAATTTCAAAAAAAAAAAAAAAGTCATATACTACGATATAAAATGAAAATGCACTAAAAATTTTATAATATGAGTCTATAAAAATTACTTAAATTACATTTTTAACTTAGTTACAACTTACGCGTCAAATCATCATCTAGAAAACTATCTAGATTATCAACTGTAAAAACAGAAATCGGTTGAAATTATAATAGTGTTATTTCCATTATTTGTAGTCATATACTCCCTCCGTCCCGGTCATTTATTAACACTTTTCATTTATGGGTGAACAAGTCAATTGTTAACACTTTCTATATTTGGTAACTTTATTTGAGTAAAAGACTATTATAGCCCTATTTTTACCTA
>JAUEKU010178473.1:0-10527 GCA_032274805.1 Gypsophila paniculata | reverse complement strand
TTTTGGTATATCGATCCATATCTTAATATATTGCTTTTAGAGAACATTAATTAATTTATTAAAATTATCTTGATAAATTAAGATATTTCTTTCAATTTTATAATTAAATTCAACGTAAATGTAATAAAACAAAATTCTTGATTGTTAATTTAGAAGTTAAATACAAAGCCCGCTAGCCCATGGGTTGCCCGGCCCACAAAAACAGGGCGGGTAAGGGTTGAAGTTTAAGCCCGAATAAATTGGTTGGGCCGAGTGGGCCAAAATTTTTTATGTGGCCCGAACCCGCAAACGATCACCTCTAGTACGTGGTTAGTAGGTAAAGGTTTGATAGAAAGTAAGTAGATATTCTAGATGTCAGGGAAAAAGAGTGTTTTGTACCGATCCCTCCGCCATTGGTTACTCGGAATGCAAAACGAATGACACAAGATACAAGAACCAGCATACATCACATTGTATATACTCGTATATATAGATGAACTCGATCAGCATCCAAGTAACCACTAACCAAAAGTAAAAGCATCAGCACATAGTTACGCAGTTTGAGCCTGTGCACAAGTATTATGCTAACTATATTATACATCTGCCTCTGGGATACATTCAGTCACTACTATCGTCGTTGGAAGCCTGTTGGCCTGCTAACATGAGGGATTATGGAGGCACGAATGCAAAAAACACGGGACTTGCACAGGGAGCAAAGCTTTGCCTAAGCATTCGGCAACAGCTTGGTGCAGCAGGTATGCACACTATTATTGTCAATGAACAACATATGATTCACTTTTGAATTTAACCTACTTTTTAATTCCTTTTAACATATATATATATATATATATATAGGCATTCATCCTGAGCCGACAAATTCGTACCCAGCTCAAAATTACTATGATGCATTGGTGAGTCGTTTTGGGTTACGACCACAGATACGCTGCATGGAATCGAAGATGGCAACAAGAATAAATATCTGTACGAGGTTAGATTTTGTGCAGATTTGAACTTCAAACTCCAAGACTGCTCGACTCAAGACTACTTAGTTGGCTGTGGGCCTCTTCGTCATAAAATTCCGATGAAGACCCAAGTCCATTTTATTACATACTGGATGTTTTACCGGGCTACTCCCTCCATTCAATTCCATTTTGTGCATATGCTTTTTCACACTTGTAGAGGCACATTTTGCGACGATAATATCTATAAGTACACTTTATAAAAAATTATAAAAATTTGATCTTAATATTGTATTTAAGAAGACGAATAAAACAAAATCACACATGACTATATTTTCACATATATATTGCCTGGAATATCGAAGATTCTCTAAGCTCATGAATAGTGCCAAAAAAGAAGTGCACAATATGGAGTTGAATGGAGGGAATATATCTTTGGCTACACCAACATTTCTGATACGGGTTTGTTGAACCATATGATAATCTCATTAGTCAAAAATTTATGATCTAATAGGTTTATTCATTTGCTTACAGGACAATGATTGGGCGGGTATGCTTAATCTTCTCAATTACTACAAAGCAAAAAGATTTGATCCATCTATAGGCCTTCCAAAGTAAGCTTTTTAAACTGTTGATTTCTGTTGTTTGTTCGCATTGCTGCCTAGTTTGTATTGTTCTAAATTGATATTAATTCTAATTTTTGCTTTTTTTTTTCTACTGCTACACAGGCCTAATGACTTTCATGATTTGGCCGAGTATTTTGTTCTTGAGGTAATGCTATGAGGTAGGATTTGTATCAAAACCAATAAACCTACGATATTCTTAATAACTGAATTTTTGTCTAATTATTCATGCTACTGCTCAAGAACTGTGTATTTCCTATATGCTTCCTGAGTTATGTTTCATCTTCTAGCTTAGCATGGATGCATTACATGTTGTCACTTAAAAATGTGTACATGCAGAAATTCATGACTGATGATCTTTATCAGTAACAATCCTACCAGTCCGGTTTCTGGATGGTCGTAGCTTAGGATTCACCCATAATAGACACTCGGACACATACAAAATTGCAAGTTGCTTTAGTATTTATCCTCTGGCATGTAATATATCAGCTGTGCATTGTCTTATTAACACTGTATATTATGTTTATCTCCTTTGATTTTTAGGCCATTCCTCATGCTGTAGCCACGGTGAGAACGGTAGACAACAAAAGCCCTAAAGAAGCTGTGGAGTTTGTCTTGCAAGTTTTAAAGGTAGCTCTCTTCTTCAATACTCCCTCTATCCCAAATTCATCTTCATATAATAAAACACTTACTAAAAAGTAGAGAGGTGGGGGTAAATCAAAGCGAAGAAAAATTAATATCACAAATTGAAAGTATGAACTCTGAAGATTATGTCGGTACAACTCAAAAAGGAAAGTAGGAAGATGTAGTGGGATAGAGGATGTAATTCTCCTGTTCCCTTTCTTTGGGTACACAAAACAAGAAAGTACTAAATTAGCCAGTATTTCTATTATACCCCACGAGAAATTTAGCAGAATTCGCACCACACAATCACTCACCCTCATTATTTTCGTCCTACGCCGTCTCTCTCTTTTACTAGCCGCTAGACACCTGCCACTCTGATAGAATCCACACCACACAATCATCACCTTGACCAACCAGATTGCCTGACTCCACTCCCTACCACAAACACACCCCAACCACCGTGACAGTGACACATCACAAGTCAATACTCTCTCCCGCCCACCCCAACTCACCACGATCCCTTCACCGTCCACTGCAACTATCCTCAGTCCACGACCCTCATATGAGCCATCTTATTCATTGCTCAATTTTGTCCTTCTCTAGGCCAATAAAATATGTGCAACGCCTCTCCTTGGATTATATATAGGCCAATAGGGCTAACATGTAAGATAGTGTCACTATATAGGTATTAATAGTGGAAAATAAATTTTCCATAGCGCACAGGCCATACACCTTATTAATAAGGTGCATCTCTGCCCATTATCCTCCCTCAGTCCCCTGCACCTTCTCCCTACCCTTAGTGTAGGGTAGTTTAAGATGGTTTGTGGAACTGTGATGGGTTGCATTGTGCGGATGAGAAGGCTGGGTTGTGCGGAGGGGAGGAAGTGAGAAAGGAATTGGTATTCGCTATAACTAAATTAGTCTAGTTATGATGGTGCTGGTGCTCTCATGTGCCTCTTTTCCACCAAAACATTATGCCCAAAAAAAGTGGCAGAACTTGTAATTTTGTAGGAAGCAAAACATTTTTAAGGAAAAATTGCCGATATATACCTATTATATACACTATTTTACCATTTACTACCAGTTATAAAAAAATTCACAAATTAATACCTATTAAAGCTAACTTTTTACAAATTACTACCTATTATAACTTTCAACCCAAAATATATGTAAAATGACAAAAGAATTTTTTTAAATTCTAACCTAATTACATCTTTATCTCTCTAACTCATCTCTTACTTTCCTCATTTTGTTAAACTTGTTGATTTAAATAATTTAATTAGTTTTTATCCATTTTAATCCTCTCAACTAGCATGACTATAAACTTTTCAAAATTTTTAACTTTCTCTTTTGCTTGTTTTCTTGTTGTTCTCAAGAAAGTTCTAATGTTTTTTTGTTATAAATTAAGGATAATTAGGAAGGAGAAAATAGTAAAAAAAACCAAAAAAAATTGACAAAAATCTTTAAATTTTTTTGCTCAAACTCATATTTGGTAGCAAATTGTAAAAAAATGTTACATTGTAAATTTTTTATATTAGGTAGTTATTGGCGAAAAAATGTGTATAATAGGTATTTATTGGCAAATTTTCCCATTTTTAACTTCTAAACAAACATTCTGGGACATCCTATAAGGGAATTACTAGCAAACATCTTGGAACAAAAGAGGTGGTCATTTTGTTAAATATACGAGGTGTCAAAATGCTATAGGACGAAGAACTTGTTGATTTTTTGGCTGCTCCTTTGAAGAGCACTTATGTTCTATTTTCGGCCATATTATTCGTACAGTTTGATAGTTTAGGCTTGTACCATAATTCTTCTTTTAATTTGTTTGCTATTTTATGCCACTGCTGCAGTATAATGATAACAGTGGAAATCCATACTCTGATGTATTTTGGTTGGCTGCTGTGGTTGAAGCTGTTGGGGAGCTTGAGTTTGGACATCAGGTTTTTGTGACTCGTATCCCTTTTCATATGTGTTGTTGTGTCCTATAGTTGCTGATGGGTGATTAAATGCTAATGTGCTTCTTCCCTTTATTTTGTGATCACCTACCCCTTTATTTGTGGTCACACTTAAGTCATGAATTGATGATTATTGTATTGAACATATTGTTTCCACGTGCTATAATACTGTGCACCTTCTAACTTTAATATTATTGATTCCAGGGCATAAGTTACCTGTCATCTTTCCTCAAGCGGATTGATCGGCTTTTGCAATTCGATAGGTGCCTACTTTTCCGCTCCTTGTTTGGTGCCGTATTCGATGCTTTCGTATTTTTTTTTTTTAACTTTTACCTCTGCAATAATGTGTACTAGGTTGATGCCAAGCTATAATGGTATTCTCACAATAAGATGCATTAGAACTTTAACACAGATGGCGTTGAAGCTTTCAGAATTTATGACTCTTGTAAGAAAATGATCTCAATGTTCATATGGGCTCTTTAAGTTTCTTGCTAGGGCTTAATCAACATTGTAAACTTATTGCAGGATCGTGTTCTAGAACTTATCAAGCCATTTCAAGACTGTAGTGCATTATGGCAAGTAAGAATAGAGGCCAGAAGAGCGCTTCTGGATATCGAATACCATTTTAAGGGCATAGATGCAGCGTTGATGCTGTTCATCAAATATTTGGAGGAAGAATCAACATTACGAGGTCATACACAATTTTGCCGATATATTCATAAGACTTGATTCTAGTAAAAGTTAAACCTTTTTTTCATGTTTTTTGAGATGGAAACCAATTTTTACTGTTTACCTGTTCTTGCATCATGATGTGTTCATTTGCTTTGACTATAAGATCAACCAGCTGATTGTTGTATGTACTTTATATTCCAACCAAACTCTTGATGTTGCTCTTATTTCTTACAAACTCTTTGTTATTTGACAGGTCAGGCAAAACTCGGTGTACATATGATTCGGCTGAGCCAAATTACTGTTGTCTCTGGGTTAAATGGTGATGTCAAGAGCCAAACTCTTGTGACATTGCTTCGTTTACTCGAAAGTCGCCTAGCGTTCCACAATGTCGTTTTGCGACATCACTTATTCTGCATTTTACAAGTCCTTGCTGGAAGGCAAGTATTTGTTTTTGCCTTATGCATGTTTCTTGTTCCACAATGTGTTTCTTCAACATTACTTATTTGCCTTTTGCAATGGCATTACTCTGACACAATACATACTTGAAGTGCTTGAGAAGGATGGTGTCGAAGTATACCTGTTCAGGAATTTGTTATTCTTAAGTCTTTTTGGGATTTTCAAATTTGTTGGGTTTTTGGTTATATATATATATATATGTTTCACATAAAATGCTTTTGATCTTGCTCCTATGGACTTCAAAACTATCATATAAACTATCAGAGGCTTTAAACTTTGTGGAGCAACCTTCTTGTTCTATGGACTTTGTCACTTTGCCTCATCACTTTATAAGTGTGTTGTGTCGGCAAACGCATTGGGTTGTGTGGAGTTGGATAGAGACTAGATCCGTCAAAATATGACAACTCGTTTTTTAGGGTCAAGACCTACAGACTTTGACCCCCCGAAATTCAGGGAGTTACATTTTTTTTAACTGTATCTGTGAGAGGGTGATGTAATGAGAAGTAATCTGAGTGACTGTAACCCCCAAAATCTTTTTCTTTTTCCTTCCTTTTTTTCTGCATGCTCTCATATTAACTTGCTCGCTCTGATCTTTATTCCCTCTCTCTACTTATTTTTTTCCCGTTCGAATGATATCTTTTATCGGCTCATGTTAGCAACCCCGACTTTTGGCTTAAGAGTTTTGTTGTCTTTTTGTTGGGAGGGTTGAATTGAATAGCGAAATTATCTGCTGGTCTATAGTATTGATTTTGTTACATACTTACATTTTACAATTTCAATTTGCTTTCAGGCTCCCAACCCTCTACATTATACCCAGAGATCAAATGCGTCAAACAGGCTATGCAGAGATATGCAGTCAACAGAGGAATAATTTTCTTGCTTTTATAAATCATATGAAGCCCGTGGATCCGTCTTCTGAGATTCACAGCCCTTTTGATCAGGAGATATTCAGAATGCCTGATCATATGGGTGATTATCAGGAGCAGAACATGCAAGCGGAGAATCCATCAAAATATGTAGATACCATCCCCCCCAATCAGTTGCCGCAAATGCCTGTTCCGTGTGATGTTCTTGCCCATGAGCAGATTCAGAACACGGTAGTGCAGGAAGCTCCCAAAGATGTAGATGTAGATGTAAAGGTAGATGTAGATGCTATTTCCTCTAGCCAAACCCATAATTTGCTAGTTCAGGCTGATGCTATTGCGGACAGTCGAGAGCAGAACACTCAAGCTCAGGAAGCTACCCAGAATGTAGATATGTACTCCAGTAGTCAAATACATATTATGTCAGATCATGTTGATGCTACTGCCAATAACAAGGAGCAGATCATGGAAGTTCCAGAATCTTGCAAAGATGTCGACATTATCTCCATTTCTCCGGTAATGCCAGTTACGGCTGACGCTACTGCCACTTGTCAGGAACCAAGCATGCCAGTTCAGGAACCTACTAAAGATGAAGATACTATTTCATGCACCCACTTAAAAATAAAGCCTGATCAAGAGGCTTCTAACCATGTAGATTATATTTCCAATAATCACATGGATAAGTTGCCGGTTCAGGCAACCGTCAAAGATGCAAGTACTAATTCCAATCTTCAGATAGATAAATTGTCCGTGCAGGAAACTCCAAAAGAGGCAGATAGTATATCTACAAGTCGGGAAAGGAGATTGCCTGTTGTCAAAATCCGGGTGAAGCAAAAACCAACATCAAACAAAGGTGAAGGAGCTACCAACTTGCTCATTGAAAGATCGCAAGCTGGTTATAAGCAAGTCAATCCTGCTGCAAGCAGTTCCGTTTCTGTTGATGCACCTGATAGAAATATTACAGAGGCTGTTTGTGTAAGCAATCACGTCACTGAAGAAGTAAATTCGTGCCAGGGTCGTGGGTCACATGTGACAGCCAGTATCGGAAGTGCCAAGGTAGCAAGAGGTGACGAGATTGTAAGAGACCTTCAGTGCACTGCTGACTCCAGCAACATTCATCTAACTTGTGATCAGTCGTCACTTAATATTGGTAGAGAAGAAGAGCTTGTCAATCCCGAGGTGCAGAGACCGCAACTGCTTCATACAGCTTCAGTAGTCGCAGAGGAGGTTGATCGGGGTTCCTTGAGCACTGCAAATCCTGAATTGGATAGGAAACACAAAGAGAAAAAGGAAAAGAAACGAAAGAGGGATGATCCCGAGTACTTGGAGAGGAAGCGTTTGAAGAAAGAGAAAAAGCAGAAGAAGAAAGAGATGGCAAAATTGTTGAATGAAAGAAAAACCATTCCCGAGAATGTTTCTGCGAGAAGGGACGGCGAGGTTGAGGTGATGTCAGGTAAGAGGGAGGAATCGTCAAGGATGATGGCTGACCACAGGCACATACCTTCAGATCCGGGAATGCCATTAGATTCAACGTTGCTGAAAGGACAGGATGGGCTCGTTAACAAAGATGCCAATATTAGCTCAACACCTAGTGTCAGACATAGACCGCGCATTGTATTAAGGATGGAAGAGAATAAACCTAAAGCCCCGGAAGTCGGCTCGGGGACAAAGTTAAAAATTAAAATTAAGAATAGAAAGCTTGATGGACCTTGAATTTTCAGTGTCATTTCAGTTTCCTAATCTTTGATTTTTCGACGAGTCCACAGTTCCCTGTCAATGGCCTGCTATAGAGTAGCAGGATCTGTAAATAAACATTTTGTTGTAGATGTTCTGCAGCTCACATTTGTATCTTACATAGGGTATTTTGCTCTTTTTCCCATCTTCAGCCTTTATGATTCATTTTATCATTTAATTGACACACACTTGTGTTACATATTCCGTAATTTTTTTTTGGATTTGTAATGTTTCTAAATACGACGATACGATCGACCCACTAAATCATTTATGTTCCTTACAATGTTTGTGTTTCTTACACTTGTGAGTTGTGAGACTTTGTATGTGCAATAAGCGAATGTATAATTTTGTCTGCGTGATGCAACAGTTAGTACTATTTGGAGACGGAATATAGTAAACGCCTTTGCCTTGCCACACGGCAAGAATGCAAGTCAGAGGATCACTGACCAGAATCATCCGAAAGGGCTGTGGGTTTGTGTGTTGAGAATGTTAATATCGATTATTAATGGCCGATTCTCACATTCTATAGAAATGCTACATCTTTATAGGTTCTTGGAACTTTATCTTTAATGTTACATCTATGAGATCGTTCCATCTAACAAATGTAGGCATGCATTAATGTTGATTGGAGCTTAAAATTCCTTTTCCGGACCTAATACTTGCATGGGTAAGTTTTATAAAAGACGCTCTATTACTAACAAATTGAAAGACGAGTTTATTTATAAAATGTGACCACATTTAGACTGATCGTACCATTATTAACTAAAATGTGACCAATTTTATAGTATCCTAATAATGGTCACATTATACTCAAATATGGTCACGATCAATTAAAATGTGGTCACATTTTATGCATAAAAAATTCGTCTATCAAGTTAGACGGTTTTTTTTAAGACTTTTCCTACTTGCATGAATTGCTCACATTATATATAGGTTCTTGGAACTTTAGCACTAATTTTCTCGCGTTTTTTTTTTCTTTTTTCGTATTGGTAATTAGGTATTGATGAGGTCCAAATGCTAGAATCAAAGCTAAGTCCCATTTATATTCCTTGCAAGAATTTTTCTTGTGCGATCTATATAATATCCCCTCTATTTCAATCAATAAGGCACAACTCACAAGCATCATTTATATTAATTGCAAGAGGAATTTCAGTAATGCCGGACTTTATCGATGAAAATTCTCGATCAAAAAAATGAAAAAAATGACTTTATAAAGGAGTCACCAAGGATCAACAGCTGAAAGCAGTGTAGCTCTAATTTCAGCAATTTGCTTCTCTAGTTGCTCATTCTCGGCATTTCCTTTCTGTATCTCAGCTTCTAGGCCTGCAGATACGCAATTTCGGAATTACTAGAGTTTCTTAAGGCATACTGCTTTCGGAGTTTCAAAGTCTACCATGGAATTGTGGAACCCATGTTACTGTTTTCTCCAGAAATTTATGTAACAGAAACACACCACTTCCTGCAGTGATACCATATTGGGGAAAACATGCGAAAATTTACTTCGACTTGTCCTGTTACGGGAGTAGTTTAAGAAGCACGAGATATGGTACACAGTATAAGTGTTAATGGAACTTTGAATCCGCTTAGAATACCAAAGTCAGAGAACATGGTTAGTTTTTGACAGCACATCACTTGTTCAAGCAAGAAATTTCAGCGAGGAGCAAGTTTTCCATAGGACCGGTCTATGGTTAAACATGGTGAGCACCTCGAACTGTGAGTCTGCTACGTTGCTGCACCACGAAAAGAAAAGAAAAAAAGACGAGGGAAGAAGTTACCCGAGTTGGAACTACAAAGATCTTGAAGAATCTTCATTGACCTATCCGAGACTGAATTCTTCAAATTGGTATGTGCCTGCTCAAGTTTATGGATCTCATCCTCAAGGGATTCCTTCTCCAACAACAATGCCCTCAGTTCATCGGGTTTTTCACCTTCAATGCTCCTTTGAAATTCAGAACATGCCGCTGTAAAAGTTTCCCTGTCAATAATGTTATAATATCAGTGAATTTCTCCGGGAAAATATTCAAGACTAAACTCTTTAGTCTTTCCACTCAAACCAAAATTTTGATCATATTTCCAGCTTTAGTTCCGTAAAAGCGGAACGGCCTAAGCCATTACGGAATACATTTTTATTCCATGCTTAAGAACATACAGCACTAAAGCATATAGCAACATTTTGGTACGAACAAACTGATATTTTACAGAATGTGTCAAAACAAAGCAAAGTACTCAGAATAGAAACGCAAGTTAAGGGTTATATATACCGGTTCTTATTCAGTGTCTCGCTCAGCTGATCTTTCTTTCGTCTCAGACGGCTAATCTCTTCCATCAAGTTTGTTACTGAGTTCCTCGAGTTAACTATCAAGAAAAACATGAAACTAGTTTTAACAAGAAGCTAAAATCTCATCCAATAACTACAATGTGATATGTTGGATTTCGCAATGAAGAATAACAGCTAACATAGAAACGACATAGATTTAGAATGACATAAACAAGCGATAAAGAATTTTGTGTATTGCTAAAATAATATAACTCTAGCACGGGGATCCAAGCACTCGTACTATATAGGTGACTCCCAACGGGAGACCAAATATAAGCAATTGATCGGGATGAAGGAAATAACTCTTATTATTCATGAACGGCCGAGAAAAACAAGGATGAG
>JAUEKU010178451.1:0-10528 GCA_032274805.1 Gypsophila paniculata | reverse complement strand
ATATAATTTATAAAAAATTTCTTTTAATATTTAATTTCGTAAAAAAAAAAAAAAAAAAAAAAAAAAAAAAAAAAGATATTCTCATTGGTACCCTTATATTTTTCGCTTTTCTTGTACCCATCATTTTTCAAAAACACCACATATACCCCTAAACTTTAATGTTGATTTTCATTCATGCCCAAACGTTATACTCTGGTTAGTTTTACTCTATTAAATAATGATGTGACGATTAATTAGCCTCAAATTGACTTCCATCAAACTTAATAATCGTTATTAGAATCTAAATACTTCGAAAAAATTACTTTTTTCATCATACATTAATTACATATTTTGACAAAAAGTTATGAAAAATCATTTTTTTTCAGGTAGATAGGTTTTAAATGTAATGATTAAGATTAAAGAGAGTTATTTTGAGCTAATTAATTACTACATCGTCAACTAATGGAGTAAAATTCATTAGACTATAACCTTTGGGCATGATTGAGAATTAACACTAAAGTTTAGGAGCACAAATGGTGTTTCTGAAAAACGAAGGGTACAATTGAGAAAAGCCAAAAACACAGGGATACCAATGAGAATTTTCCAAAAAAAACTACAAATTCTGCATAGTTGACCAAGAAAGCATTTTTTATATGAATAAAATTTGTTAGCAGATTTTATTCTCTATTACTGCTATAAATAATAAATTGAAATTATCAAACACACCGGTTATATTACATCAACATATACTCAATTAATTAGAAGTATTTCTTTCTTGATCTTTTAACTTTTGTTATTTATAAAATGTACTATATATTTGTAATTTTAATTTTATTTCCTACTCCATATAGATTAAGTTGTATGATAACGCGATACATCTAAGATTTCCCGCAATAAACGTAACTAGAAGAAGTTGACCGATAGTGAATGCTAACTGCTAAGTACTTGCTTCGGTCCACAAAAATAGATTGAAATAAACCATACGAAGTGTACATGCCCTCAAAGTTCAACGAAAATCATAACTTTGCTTAAGAAATGGTCCAAATGGAGTATCGTTCGTTCACGTGTATTTCATCATAAATTGTTGATTCTTGAATAGAAGAAAAATGGTTATTTTCATATTTCAAAAGGTCCTCAAATGTGCTTTGACTTGGGGTGGGTATTAGCTTTCAAACCTATAAAAAATTCACCAATTCCCAAACCTAAATCGGTTGAAAACAATTTGATTTGAGCATTAAAAATTTGGTAATCAGAAAAAAATTAATTAGTTACATGATTTGCTTTGAACGTGAGATTTATAATTAGTACAAGGTACAACAAAATTAGTGGGTTAGAAAACATATTTTACTCTTTAATGATTTGAATGATGTGAGATCAAAGTGCAAATAATAACGTATATTTTTTTAGTTGGTATCCTCTTATTTTTATGAATTCTACGTTATGTAATATCTCTCGATGTCTAAAAGTACATTAACAGCTTGATACAAAATAGAACAACCTAATACAGGATAGAATACGAATTAGTAAAAATGAGGAGGGACTATAAAGGATCAGGGTCTGGCCGCTCTACGGTCAATATTATATTTGTTTCAATCATATGTTTGTCTTTCTCGTTTGATAGTGGATGTAAGTCGACCGTAATCTTTGAACAAAAATAACTAATTTAATACTGCCTATTGGCGAGAAAAAAATAACTAATTTAATACTTATTGTGACCACTTTAACGTTTATTGTGGTCGATTTTAAAATAGTCATAATAAGCGTTAAAATGGTTGCAATAAATAGTAAAGTAATCATTTTTTCTCACAAACAGAAATTTATACACGTACAACGATCTAATTTGAACATTTGTAAAAAATGATTTAATCTACTATTTATTACGCTGAATTATTGTGGCCTCTTATAAAACTCAAATTTAAAGTTCAAAATTTCAAAACCTTAGCTACTCGTACAATAGTTCAACAAGTATTCAAAATTTCAAGTCGGGAATATGTATAGCGAAAAACAAAAAATTTGTCTTATGTGCAGTTGTGCACAAGTGGGATTGTATCTAATCTGTTTTAAGGTTAAGACGAATATATCTGTTTTAAATAAAGTTTATTATAATTGTATCATATATTCTTACACGAGATTGACTTTGATACTCAACATTATTCAATTAGTACAGATTTCACAATATGAAACGTTCTCGTAAGTGTTTGAGGAATGAAGAAGATGATGATTGAGGGTATTGTTTGGCCCAATTTCTGCACGTACACGTGGTAGCCTGTAATTGGGTGAGCGGGAAGCGCACAACTAACAGTTCGGAGTAGGGGGTGTTCACTTAACAAACTCCTACATCTCAGGGTCTGCCCGTCAGACCTGTGCGACGACAACCTCCCTGCACGAAATCAGGAATGATAATGGAAGTACTCAACCAACTACCTTCTGCACTGCAGGTCAGCGCAGAGTTGACGCGCTGAGCCTGGAACGCGTACATGCAGTGCAGCGTAGGGTCGACGCGCTGAGCGTGGTACGCACACATGCAACAGCAACTAACAACAACAAAAGGGGAGTGTGTGACCAAGTCTACAACTAATCCCTACTTTCGAGGGATCAGCTCCTACATCCCAGGAGTCAGCCCGTAAGACTTGCACATCAACACCCACAGCTCTGCAGGAAATCAGCCAACTGCCCCCTACATTGTAGGGTCAACAACCCAGTCTCTGCAGGAATCCTAAGAGGGTTATTGAAGATTTATACAAGGCATATACAACATGTTTTGGTGGGGAAGATCACACCATCGTCACTTCATCACCAAACACCCTCCAACAACTCATCTACGATAATTCCTCCACACCCATCACGAAGCAAACACACATCACAACAAAGCTCCCTTTAATTTCTTCCTCTATATTCTGTAATCCTGCCCGTAAACCTGCTCGTAATCCTGCTCGTAATTGTACTTTGTAATGCTCCAAACGAACTAGTGCAATGCTTGGCGGGATACAACCTCCCCCCGCGGGTTTTCCCTCATTTCTAAAGGGTTTCCCGCGTCACCAAATCGTTGTCTTATTTCTTATTTTGTTCGTTTTTATCTTTTCTTTACATCGTGTTCGTTCGATTAAACCTACGCCGTAACGAGTAGATCGTCAATACCCCTTTTCAACCAAATTCACCCAAGGTGCAAAATTTGGTCAAAACATGGATATGACCTTGAAATAGTTATATCCTGTCAGCAAACTACTACTTGACGTAGCAAAGTGACACCGATTTTGATGTTACTTTTAGTAAAAGATGAGACATTAGGTTAGTACTCGAGATGGCTAATTCAAAATTATGAGAATTCGTGATTACTCAGAGACTTCATAATGTCGATAACCAATGATTCTTATTTTTTTGGGCAAAATAACCAATGGATTTAAGTCTAAAGAAAATATTGTTAGCCCACTAATGGACATAGACCGAAAACTTTGGCCCAACTCTTAATGGGCTTTGGTAGCATCAAGGCATATTCTGTATCTACGCCCAAAACAATGACCGTAGGACAACAATAACTCCTTAATGCTCTCGTTAATTAATTGAAGGTAACTAAGGTAAGTGATAGGCCTAGCCGGGTGACTATAAAGATCATCGAGTCTATCTCGTCGTGAAACGGTCATATACGAGAAATTGTGTTAATTTATAATGAGTGACCTCTAATGGGTGGATATATTACAATCCCTTGTCAAAGAGAGTCCTCTACACTTACACGGAAACTAACAGTTAGAGAACCCTTGTCTCATCTCATGTCCCATCCATTTTATGCTCTTGACACATCAACAATCCAATATACACCACTATTTTCCTAATTATGTCACCTATTTGATTAGGCGTCAAAATGATAACATAGTGAGACCTGAAATAAGAAATCAAAGTGGAATACTTGATCTTAACTCGATAAACCAGAGCCAAGAGGAGAGTACATTACATAAATTAATCTATGGTTTGTTTCTTAAAGAAACCCGGAAAAGAATGCACAACTTATATAGGTCCTCAATGGAGCCATGGTCAAGTAGAACTATCCTCCGTTGAAGCAGAAATATAGACACAACATGGGACGGTGGTGCTACACGGGTTCATGTTCATTGTTGCAAACAAAATGACGGATAAGAGCAACATTTGAAGTCGTCTTAGGTCACAATGTAGCACCACGCACTAACTCACAGGGTTTGCTGAACTCGGCCAGAAGTTGCAGTTCCATCCCTTCACAGCCGGTTGAGCTAGGCTGTTTCGGTATCAAAGGAAGCCATTCACAAATCAAGAACGTGGGAAAAAAAAAGCTAATTTTGCTTCATAATAAATATTGATAATAAATGTGGACAACACCAGGTAAAATTTGAATCAACATTTGTTACACAAAAGCTAAACACTACACAATATAAAGAGTGCATCTTCTATAGTACGGAATATTTTTTGTTTCAAGTCATCTTCGAAAGAAAAATCTGAAATATCAATGATTTGATTTAAGGTGGAAAACTTGGCAGTCGGGCTGGTAAGCCTGTTTGGCTGCCGCCTGTTCAAACTTCTTGGCAGCAGGTTCGTTAACTTCCACACCAATCTGAACGAAAAAGCGAGCCCACCATGACTGGCTGCGCATTTTAGCCTGACAAGAATGATCATGGGAATACGGATAAGTCATTCAGCATTGGGATTGAAAAGATATTGACATAAAGATTTGTTTATGACGAAAGTTTGCATGTAAAGGAGAGGTCAGTTAAAGGGAAAGCAACAAGGTACTCACCGGGCGTCCAAATTTGGATAGCTCTGTGACTCTAGCCCTTTGTTGACCAGGAAAACCTAAGACAAACACGACAAATGAGATATATACACAGGTAAATTTGATGCTGACGGAATCTGAGTAACTTCAGGAAATGAGCGGAATCCAGACATGGTGACGTGATTAGGTTTGAGAGTGTATATTCAATTTGAAACGTCAATTGCTTGCCCTATATGACGTTTTTGGTTATCATGCTGGTCATATACTCATATTACATTCCATTTTATTAACTCGTATATTTTGAAAGATAAATAGGAATGAAAAGTGTATGAATTGCGAGACCATATACTCCATAAGAAACACAAGGACGTATGACATACCAGTAAATATCACAATCCCGTCAGCAGCCACTCTAGTCAACTCAGGAATAGTTTTGTTAAGATATTTTGGGGATAGGTAATCCAAGGCATCCGAGACGATTACCAAAGAAAATGACGAGGACCTATATGGTAATGGGAATTTGATATCAGCAACACGCACAAAACCTTTCCGCACGAGAGTTTTGCACTGAGAATCGGCATCCTCAAGGTCATATGGTTCGATACCCCATGCTTGTGTATCCTCTTCTTTCAGCAACTTAGAGACGATTGAACATGTCTCGGGTCCGACATGTAAAACCTTGCTCATTCCATCACTATAAGCTTTCTTCAAAACAGGTATTGCCCGCTGCAATTCTAGTGTGCCTGAAAACTCACCTACGCACAAGAGTTGCAAAAAAAAGTTAGATTCGACTAAATATCTCATTCAGGACAAGGTTGAAGTCGGAAATACCTATAACGACAAGTTATAGGTCAACTGAGGCAGGGATTGACAAATTATCTTCAGCAAAAATATGACGACATAAAGACTCTCTTCTGTAGACCTTGACAGTTAAACTGAACTACAAAGTTATTTATTAGGGACGTTTGAAACGATTTGATTACTTTCAGCTTATATAAAATGGTTTCCTGATGACCATTAGGACATACGAAGTACTTGTTAAGGTTGGAGTCCTCTACATAAAATTGTTGTTGCTTGAACTTGCCTAATTACGATATATATGGATGTCTGTGATAGGAACAGCTGGAGCTGAACACGTAAATAGTATCAGTGATTCAAAGACGTCAGACATAGAATGCAATGCCAACTTGAGGAGCTGCGAAATAATCAATGCAGCGTGTCGGGGTATTAATTAGAACAAGGACCACATGATAACTTTCCATTTTGAAAGAAGTGAATTAAATACACAAAATGAAATTACGGAACAGATATAGACCTCCAAATTAGATCAGCTATCGGAAAATCAGATACCAGCTAATTAGAGCTAAATAAGGTCAAGAGATATGTACCTTCAACTCGGCTAACAATGCCCTTTCGACCTGCAAAACATGCAGATAATTCGATACATGGTCAGTGATATATACGAGTTGACATTGAAGACCCACTAAAATAAACTTTAAGTTACAGAACAGCTCACTAAGCAATGATTTATGGCGTGGAGTTCCATGATGGTTATCTTTCCTTTTGAATACAAACAATTTTCTAGAAATATGATATAATCAGACCGTACTAACTTTTTTTTTTTTTTTAAATAATCATCGGATATACTTCGTAATATTGAGATCTTATAAACACCATGTCAGTAATGTTACACTCATATGTTGTAACCTCGCTCATCCACTTAGGTCATGAGGCGAGACCTTTACTGTCATACAACGGTCTTATCCAGCCCTAGTTCTTCTATAAACAAATTTGCGGCGAATTCAAAACAAATGAAGAAAGGATATGTTTAGATCCCCTTTGTTGATTTAAAGACTGAGGATAAGTGACATCACTGACATGTAATGACGTAAAGCACACCCAAAAAAACAATACAGAAACAAATCAACAATAGACACATCTCAGGCTTTTATATATGGCTCTAATGTACAAAAGAAGAACATAGATGGCAGATAAGGTACTGAAAGATTTCGTAAATATAAGATACCTGAGCCGCTGTATAGGTATCCAAGAATAAGGAATACACCCTGCAAACCGAAAATACATTTCATTTGATAAGAAACTTAACAGCATAAAGTACAATGATAAATGAAGGAGAATATTCATTTCATGAAAGGGATGAGAAGTACCAAAACAACAAGGGTTAGCGACAACAAGGGAGACGATCTTGTCTTTGACGAGAAAGCTCCTGTTAGAGGAAACCCTCCATTGCCCACCAAGCGACGAGTTGGGTTCACTGGTCGTCTTGACATGTCTTCCTTGTCTCGTTTAAAATAAGTACCTCCAAAAACAGCTTAATCGACACTGAAAGTACATAAATCGACATCATGAGCTGAAAATAAAATACTGGCCGTTACCCTAACACATTTACAAACCCGATTAAGTCACCATACGAAAGACACCCTCAAGCTTAGTATAAGGGCACATGAAAGGCCAAACCTATGATCAAAATCGCGATGAACCTCAGCTTTAGCAGACGTCACATAACGTATTCACCTAAAAAAAAAATACTCCCTCCATCCCGCTTACAGCACATTTCAATTTTAGTCGCGACCAGCGTCAGAAGACCGTCGCATTTCATGGACATGAATCGTAATTTTTAGTCCGTCCCCAGATTATTATTATCTCATTTCTATAATTGGTAAACTAAGGACTTACGAATTCTTAAGTGATACGATCTACGTGATTGGTAACTTTGTTTTGGCTATATGTTTTTATTTACTTCTTTTCGAGAGTCAGACTCGTTTGTCATGTTAGACAGTCTCGTAACAGACCGACAAAATCTTAAATACACCGTAATAAATCTATTCTATTCAAATGAGGACGATATAAATGACATATCAAATCACAAATAAAAATAGATTTCGGTCGTGACCGCAATCTAATCGAGTTAAGCTAGCTAACATCTGCCGACAAAATATCACATGTGCGCATTACGTTATCTCAACAAAAGATTTAAAAGATACTCGTTCGATTCATCCATTTTTTTACGGTAAAATATTTATTTTTTGTCGTAATTCATTCATTTCTCTAAGTTTAAAACTTTTTAGGCCAACAATCAAACTAAAGACTAAACTTAAAAAAACCGATCTAAAAGCAAACGTAAAAACAAGTGGAGCATAATGAATGCAAGTAGATACACAGATCCAAACAAACAAACATTAAAAAGCAGGAAAAAAATGAATAATTCAAGAAATTAAATACAGATAAGATTAAAATTACCTGGAGATCAAATACAGAAAACCCAAATTAATCTGAGAATAGCCAACAAAAAAAAATATGTAATTTTTTTTGTAAAAAAAAAAAAAAAAAAGGAAAATGTAGATCTGTGAAAAAGTTTACAACTTTAGAAGAATTGAGAGATGGGTAATTGAGAAATAGAAATAAATGGTGATTTTGGGAAATGGGTAGATGAAAAATTTGGGAAAAAATGAAGAAAATGAAAAGGGTATGAAATGAAATTAGAGTGTGTTTGTGTGTGAAAATTTGAGAGTGAGTAAGTGTGATGTGAAGAAATGAAAAGAGTGATAAAGCGCGATTTTAGTGTCAAGTGTGGGCACTTGCGCACAACAAGATTATACTACTTTCCTCCGTTTCAAATGATAGTATACGTTTGCTTTCGGTTTTCATTAATGTTAAAATGAGATCGACGTATATATATATATATATGATGGGATTTTAGGCTTAAAAAGTGATTACTTTAAGAGTGTAAAATTGGTAGTATTAAAGTTTGAAAGTAGTTGCAATAAACGTTAAAATGGTCCATTTTAGGCATAAGTTATATCGTCGTACGCGCATATCTGTCTTACAGTAGAATTATTCGGGTAAGCTGGTTTCGAGTGGTTTGTAGGCCGAGCCTTTGCAAATTCTTAAAAATGGGTTGTTTGTACTCGCCTTTTTTGCGTGACAACGGGAGTTATACTCCAAATTTACTATGATTAGATAAAACTAAAAAGTAAGGGTATTTTTGTCAATTTACAGTCGAAATTGTATTACGAAATAAAAATATACAATTAATTGAAACGTCCCAAACCAGAATATGTATACTTTCATTCGGAACTTAGAAATGAATTACTTTATGTGTGTATTCAATAAGTATTGCCGAGTGATCACTGTCAAATGGTGTGGTGGTATGTCTCTCATGTACTTGTGTGTGCAAATGGTGTGGTGGTTTGTTCTGCAGTCCACTCACTTTGACACACTGGCTGTGTGATGGATAGTGTCGGCTATCTATGGTCCTATATTTTGTGAGGGTACTTTTGTCCTTTTATATTCGGATCGGGTATGAACATGTCGATTTGAATTTAGGTTGGATGGGTCAAATTAACACGGACTTTTAGACGTTTTGAATGTACATCAAGTCATTTAAGAAGAGAGATCAGCTCAAGATCTCAACTATGTTTGAGTGGTATCGATTCGGATTCGAGTCATATATATACTCTTCTATTTCAGTGGGTCGAGTAAATGTGAAATGAGTTGTTGAGTCGAATCAGTTTTTCCAAGCTCAATTTAAGCTTGTTTAAGCAATATGACCGCCGTCGCCCGTCGGTTATGAAACTATGGATCTAGTCCCTTTAAATATAGATCTAGATCCTCTTTTGTAAGAAGATTGGTAGCTCCATAAATACATGGAGTGCAATAATTAGGTGAACTTTCCAAGTCACTTGTCTCGTCTCCGTACGTATCAAAATAACAATTATTTTCCAAAAGTTAATTTTAATTAATTCAGTTCAATTCAGCTACTCTCAATACAACTCCGTTCTTACTACAAGTACAATTCAATGCAGTTTCGTTCAACTCTCATAATTCCAAAGGGACACATCATTGTCATCCCTAATATTTACATTTATGTCAAAATTATTTAAGATAGTATTACCATTGATTTCAAAGCTAGGTGTGTGGTGTGTCTATGGAAATAAACACTAACTTGAAATGGACTACAAAACTTTCAGAAGGGAAAGGCAACACTTGACCACATCTATCATTGTTCCACAGCAATGTCGGTGCTCTCTGCTCGAGGAGACCGGATTTTACGGTCAAAGACGGTCCTTTCGACCACGGTGTCTGATTTCTGCTCCTCGTCAATCTGCACGAGCTTCTCATCTATGACCTCCAGAAGCTGCTGCAACCCTATTCCTGTTACAGCTGAGGTTTTGACATGGGGTGCATATTCACTTGGGCGTTGACAATCTGAAATATTTCCTTCTACTCCAGAATCTTCACAGATTTCCCTCGTCGTGTCATTTGACGTTGTCAAATCCATTGAACCATGAACCTGTTCGTCCTCGTTTCCATGCCCAACTCCCGCCTCAAGCCAGACCTCAGCTTCGTCATTTTGGTGATCCTTTGTCTCATCTTCTACCAGCTCTTCAGCAATCTCGCCTTCAATTTCGGTAATGACTTCTTCATAGTCATCTTGGACATCCTCCGTCGCAGTTTCTTGTTTCAGATCAATCTGTGGGTTTATAGAAATTGAAGATACATCATCACAATGTAACCTTATCCATCAAATAATCTCACAGGAGTGTTTCCCAAAGACAGACAGACTCACCAAAAACGCTTTATATGTTAGTAGTTCGTATTAAAAGCAAGAATTGTTCAAAATAAAAACAGGGAAAACAACACATGCAGCACTGAAGAGGATGTAGTCATATAGGAGAGAGTAAAAATTGGTATTACCTTGTTCCAAACCTCAAGCATTTCCTCAATTTTCTTCTTCGACACACCAATTTGTTTTAAGACGTCCAGTACAGCTGTGCGTTGCTCCTCAAG
>JAUEKU010178440.1:0-10529 GCA_032274805.1 Gypsophila paniculata | reverse complement strand
TTTTGGTAAGTTTTTGTATGTAAAAAGTGATTTGCAAGTGGATTGAATAATCATATTTTATTGTTGTATTAGACAACAACTTGTATTTCCTTAATATTTGTGTAAAGAGTAATAGTAACGTATTGACCGGGACGGAGGGAGTAATTTTTTTTAATAAGTCTCTCGTAATACGATCTTATTACAAGAATATTTTCAAATTTAGAGTTAAACTATTAAAACATATCAAAAATGGTCTCTAAAATTATTGAAATCGTTACATAATAATAGTAATTACAATCACTGATAAAAGGGTTACAAAAAGTATAAAAATAGTTACTACAATAAATGTCTACAATAATTAGGAGCACTGCCAAAATTACGATAAGTAGATTATACCATCGGGGGTACTACAACTTCTTTTATATTTTTTGAGTGTTTCTACAAAGTTGTTGAGTTTTAAAATAACTTTTCTGAGTTGTAATGTTCACTTAGAAACTTACAATTTAACTCGAAAATTTTTGTAAACTCAGAAACTATATAAATAAACTCAACAAAACTTGTAGTGGTGGTACCATACTAATATACCACTAATGGCAGGTATAATAGTTTATGTACCAAAATTATATGAATGATCACAAAAAAATTAGTAAATGATCTTATTATTATAAATTTATAATTAATAAGATGATATTATGTAAAAAATAGTTTTATGTTTTATAGAATGTTAAGTTTATGAGTTATCATTGTTAATATAGCTTGTACATTTTGTTTTCTATTTACGTGATTTCGTACGGAATAACGGGAGGTAAAATGAAAATTCGATAACACACGATAACGCAAATTGCTTGATCTACGATGTGCTTTCGTAACTTATCAAGTTGGTTTACTCAGTTATACTTTTTCGACGTAATCACTACCTTGGCATGCACCATCATAGGCCAAATTCTCGTTATTTCATTAATTTCTCAATTTCTTGCCATTTTACTCAACTAACCATTTTTGGTTATTGACACTAAGCATCGTCTAATCTTGTTATCCTAGTTGTTATTGCACGTACATAGCTAGTTAGGGCTTCATTTAATTCAGACGTGCAGGACCCACTTTCTTAACGTAACACAAAGTACCTCAAATATCCGTAAGATTATATAAGACGGTTTCATAATGTCAAATTCTTTAGTTTATAAAAGTCACAAATTATATAGATGTTACGGAGTATTAATTTAATAATTTGTTGGTTTTGACTTTTGAGGCTTGTCTTTCAATATCGAGAATCCTTTTGCTCGAGCACATTTACTACATTTTGCACAAATCCCAACTACATTTAAATGAACGACAATTATACTTAATTCACCGACATAATCGTTCCTCCTCAGTTAGTTAGAAACAAAGAAATAAAGAAGTGTCAAAATCCTAGGCTGAATTAGAATAGTAGTGTGATTGCATTGTTACCAGAAGTGAGTAAGAATTGCTAGCTTGAATTATTTTTGTAACATTTTCGGTCGTTTAGGTCGAGGTGTTACAAATGATATCAGGTTGAGCAACCTGGCCTGCAACCTTAGCTTGTGGTTACACTGACTTACACACCTAGCTGGGAGGATTTTGGGGAGCAATACTATGGATAGTTACATACAGTAGGCGCAATGATGAGAGCGTAACGCTCGTACCAAAAAATGCACTTTCTTTTATTTTCATGAATAAGAATAAGAACTTTCCGATTATACATACATGTTCCATAGTTTGACCACGGTGTTGCACATCCCGTAACATAGGAAATACAAAAGGTTGCTAAACCTATATGTTCTTGAAAAACCTAGCTATGGACTTCTAGTTATATTAAACTTATCGCCTCCGCCTCAAACCAATAGATTATAACTAGACTTGGCCAACTGTGCGGGCTGGCTCGATCCAGCCTGCCAATTGGCCTCATTTTGAGAGGTCCGACTCGGCCCTCCCAAACCCGGCTCTAACCGCTTCAAACAAGGGTTGGGGACGGGCTAAAATTTTGATAGCCCAGCCCATTGGGTCCTAATTTTTTTTAAAAAAAATTATAACCAATGGGTAGAGCTCAGGTTGGAATTCAGTTGGCCCGACCCGGCTCTATACCTCAAAAGGCCGAGCCCTAATCTAGTAGAACAGACTCGGTCCAAGTCGGCGCGTAGTCACCTCTAGTTATAACTTAAATCAACCGGGTCTGAGAGCACACTCTAACCCGAAAATCCAAACATAAAAGAAGGAGTACAAATGTGTACAATATTTTGAAACTCTACCAACATCTCTACCTCAAATCAAGCATAATTAATCACATAATCCACCATTAACATCACTTCCAAGCATGCATTATCATATCCATCTCTCAGTCCTATATGCATTGTATAATCATCACAATGTATACAAGACACTCATTTGGAGTAATTATCATGACATGCAATAATTATAATCTTATGAAATTTAGGTTACCACATAATCACGCAAGCGAGCATAAATGAGACCAACATATATATAATCATTTTCATAAAATATGAATAAGCAACCACTAGTTACATTCTAGATCGATCTTATTTTTCTTATTTGTCTATTGTAATTACTTTAAGAAATGGAGAGATAAAAAGGAATATTAGAGTAATATAAATCATTCGATGTCTACTCGTTCTCCCCTTGTTGCGGCCTCTGACCGTGCGTCCTGTTTCATCTTGATTTGTCTATAAAGAAGGATAATGATCGAGGATTTCTATTCTTGGTATTAACCCTCTTATGTAAAATCAAATATGGCTCATGTTTATAGTCAACTCTAATCAACCTAACAATTAATCCAAACTACTTCTCGAGTTCAAAGTAAAATTGAATGAGTAAACTAATCTTCCAATAATTATATCGATTCAACAAATTAAAAGGTTTTAAGAAAATGTGTTTAGTAAATTACAAGGTGTTACATTTGCGCTTATATTGGCATAAAATCGTAATATGAAATTGTACAGGTTGTCGTATTATAACAAGGGTTAAATTTGTAATTTTATATACTCTTATATTATCCTATTATCTAGTAACTATTTAATTGCTTCCCAATTACAACTCAACAATATTAAGTACAAAGCTAAAAAAATATACATGAAATCTCAATTTTATTTATTTTTTATTTTTTTTATTTTTTATATATTTTTTTACGTGTTTGACAGTCGTAGTAAATTTTGAATTTTAGTTCTTGAGTATTATGATGGTGCTTGATCAAATATTTTATTACATTGCTCAAAAACTTTTTAATATTGGTCAGGATATTATTGACATTGAAAAAAAAAAATTAAATATTGCTCAAAAAGTTTCTCATATTGTTTATAAACATATTTGGTGATGGTAACTTCTGGTCGTACTACAAAGGATTGTATAATCCATTTTTTCATAACTTTCCGCTTTTCATCTAGTAAAAAATTACCTTTGCTTACTATTCTCGCTCACAGAAAAAATTTAATAAATAAAGTTAGATAAAGGCGGTTGACTTAACTTCAGTTTGTTTAGTTCAGTTAAGTCATCTCATCATATTCTTATTACTCCTAATTATTAGTATCACTATGAAAAAATTGTCAAAAATAATCTCAGTCAAGTTTTCTTAAAATAATATCACCTTTTAGTCTGTTTTCTCAAATTTATCGGTCAGTCGAGTCGGGCTCGGGTCAGATCTGATTGCATTGGGTCATATCGGGTCGGTCATTATCAAGTCATAATGATTTTCGGCTCGGATTCGGGTCGAGTTAATCGGGTTAGTTCATAGCTCGGGTTCAGATCGGGTTCGGGCCATTGTCGGGTCGGGTCATTAAGAATTAAGATAGATTAGTTGGGTCGGGTCGAGATTAGGTCGAGTTTGGGTTGGATCAGGTCATTATCGGGTCAGGTTGTTTTGATAAATTTGTCGACTCAGATTGGGTTCCGGTGGGGTCGATTACTTATAGGTCGGTCATTTCAATAATTTTGTCAGGTTGGGGCAAATTTGGATCAAGTTTGATTTGGTCGGGGGTTTTGTGTGTCGGGTTATGTTGATAATCTATCTAGTCATGTTGGGTTAACGTTAGATTTTGCTTAGCATGACTCGCTAATTCATTTATTGTTTAAAACATCTTTCTTTATTATTTGCAAGTAATATTTTCGGTCTTTATCGCATCAGATAAGCTGAGATTGGGTTAGGGGTCGGGTCATGTTTGGGTCCGGTCATGTTTGGGTCCGGTCATCAGCTGTTGGGTCAAGTCGAGTCGGGTAGGGTAGGGTTCAACAGTTATCGAATCGAATTTTACGGGTCATCTTGGGTCGGGTCGAGTCAAATTTTGGGTTTACATTAATCGGGTCGTATCGAGTTATGGGTCATCATCGGGTCGGGTCAGGTTGGGGTTGAGTTACTCGGGTTTCGGGTTGAGTCAAACTTGCCAGCTCTAATGATTATAAATAAGCAAAAAATGTCCATTTTGATAAGACATGCAAAAATGTGAGATTATTTTAAAAATATTGAAGATGAGATTAATTTGTGAAAACTTGAGAAATGTGGGATTATTCTTGTCAAATCTTCCTATTAGTGTGGTTGTTATCGTTATTTTTCTTAGTATTACTATTACTACTATTATTCTTAGTAATGTTATTTGTTTTTTTTTTTAACAAATTTAAGATCAATCAAAATTAGGAACAAGATTAAAAAAATTAAGACTTGAATTATTTTAACTTTTTTTGTCTATTAATTAGGTTAAAACTTGGTTAATTATGATATGATATAACACATTGAACAACAACACTACTCTCTTAGCTTGAGAATTAATATTAATATGTTCAAGGTATGTTATAAATAAAAAATAACTACCATATAAAAATCAAATTTTCTAAAATTACTACCTCAAAAAAAAATTAAAATTATTACATACTAGGAAAAACAAGAATTGATCAAAATTTGCTACCAAAACTTATTTTGAGTGATCACAAAATTACCATTTCGACAATTTCAGATCAATATCCTTAAGTTTGACACCTGATTGCTGATAGGCATGTTGTTGATGAATTCTTGTGCAACAAAACGATTAAAAATTCATCTTTTCTATAACCAAAAATGTGTTTTAGTATTAAATTATGATCAAAATGCTTTTTAGAGGTACTCTCTCTAATTCAATCATTTGCTTACCTAGTTACCTTTCTATACTTGATCTAATCATTAAGCGAAATCCTTTATAAAACTATTATTGTCACCCTTCATCCATTTTCAATCATCAAATTATAATTTCATATAACAAAAAAATACTTTACGCTCATATTCAAAATATAAAAGTAAACAAATAATTGAATCAAATAGAGTATAATTTAAAACATTTTTTTAAAAGGTACCCTCTATTCATTTCATTCTACTACATCTCTCTTTTTCACTCTATTCATCAACCTAGAGAATCTTTGAATTCCTCGCAATGTATAAAAGATATTACAGTCATGCGAGATTTTATTTGATTTATATTTATACATACGTACAAGATACAAATATCAAAATTTTATAATTTTGTATATTGTCGAACTATAAATATTAAGTTTACAGTTGACGTCTAGATATATATATATTGTTAAAATGTAAATGGGCTTGGTCATACCCGGGTGGAGAGAGAATGAGCTCACCTTACAAGTCAAAGGAAAATCCATATTTCCTAAACTCAATTGGCAATAAGAGGAAGACCCTTGGACATTATAAAGAACATACATTATTCTCATCTCCACCATCAATGTGAGACTACCTCACATGTGGGCATATTCTAACATATATGTGCCAAAAAGAAATGTTGAAATATAAAATGAATGGATAAAGTAGTAAGTTTTGATAACTTGAGTTTATAAGGTGATTATTTATTCAACTTTACCCTTACTTTTATCCCAAACTTATATCTTTCTAATAATTTGATGTCACTTAATGCAAATTTTGAACACTATTTTTGGCCTTTTGCCATTATATAAATATATAACAAAAGTAAATTGTAGTTGTGTTTAATTTTACTCAAAAAGCATGTAATATTTTTACAAAAGTAACTCCTTATATAACTCTGTGCAATATCTGAACGAAATAGAGAGGATGGCACAATGGTAAGTGTCATTGACTGTTGAACTTGGGGTATTGGGTTCGAAGCCCAGCAACTAATCATTTGTTTTAATTTTTTTTTTTGTTTTGTAGTTTTTTAGGTGCATGTACAATTCCCAATATAAGTTTATTAATAGAGTAATATTTCTAGAATCTAGCAATTACTACTATTTATCCAAAATTTAATATTCATCGTAAGATAATGCTAGTTTGGCGGTTTGAAAATGATTATTATGTACAAAAATTACAAGATATGTCCAAACCTTAGTCAAGTAGTTTTTATTTTTAACAATATTTTTTGGTAGGTTTTGTTTAATTTATTCGTCATTTTTTCTCCACACCAATGTCCTTTGTAATTGAAGTCGTAGTTGCTATTATCATATAATATTTGAAGGCGAGTAGGTGATATATTGCAGCGTAAACAATTTTCAGAAGGAAATTTTTTTGAATGGTCTAAATTTTTTTCTGCCAAGACTATGAAAAAATTTGTACTCCCCCCAAACCAAATTCCTACGTCCGCCACTGAATATGAGTGTGTCACATCGACAAAAGAGAAAATTAGAGACTACCTATTTGGTTTTACAATGAAGCTTACTTTCGATTTGTGGGGTGAACTCTCTCCTTAATGAATATTAATTGCATTAAAAAATTATTATTTTATTGTTTAAACTCAACTCAAACAATCTAAAATAAAAAATGGGATCCAACTGAGTCCACTTTTTTTACTCACAAATAAAATACTATTCGTGAGTCTCAAAATGAGTCTTGAAATCCAAGATCCAAATTGAGACAAATGAATAGTAGTCTCCATATAATTGATGCTAAAACATGTGTTTGAGTTAAGTTTGAGCTTTAGACCCAACAACAAACCCGAGATAAAATTATTTTTATTTAGATCAACTATTTTATGAATTTAACATATATTACTCTGTATCATTTTTAAAAAGTTCTACACATTTTCACATACGAAAAAAAATCAATCGAAGCCGACATGATTGGAGACTAATAATATATATCAAAAAAAGTACTTAATAAAGATCTTGGTGTCGATCTTCCTAATAATAAAGCAATTCAAAGGAAATGTGGCACTCAAATCATGCAACGTACACGTCACTTTAAAATTACTAGTATATATGGCTAAGGGTAGAGCAAGATGGCATCGACTTATATTAGATCTTTAAAGTGGGCTCCTTCATTCGTCACCTTACAAATGATACCTTCGATTAATAAGAGAGCCATGCACCATTTACATCTAGATAATGTTTTTAAAAGCTTATTGTGTTTATGTTTTCCACTTTAATTTAGTAGTGTTTCTATTATTTGGGAGTCATTTTTAAGGATTTGTAATTATTTTTTTCTTTTTGACTTTTTAGATGATCTGTTGTATGGCTAATAGCAATGGCGCAAAAGGCGCCTTAATTTGCTAAGAGGGCGACCATAAAATGAAAAAATACTCAAGTAGGACGGGCTTATGATCAGCATACAGAGAATATTCAACATGCCTCAATCCTATATATATCATAAAATACTATCCTAATCTCTTAATTTCATATTGTTTGTTTCTTGATTATGTTGTATAATCTAATCTGTATATACGTATCGTAGATTTAAGTTGGAGAGTAACCTACCAAATTTTTAATTAGAGTTTTAGAGTTTTTGTGTTGTGTAATCATTGAAATTAATCCAAATATAAAAACAAAAAAAAATCCAAATTAATTTAGATTACTAATCAATTTCAAATCGAAAGAATTAGTGACATAGGTTATCCTAGCTAGTTGACACTACCTATGCGTCCCACCAACATTTTTGGGGGAAGTTGTCTCCTCAGCTCCTCTAACAAATTATATTCTCTTTTTTTTAAGCTGTTAGGTGGAGGATTGGAGTAACCCTATCCTTATCTATATATATATCTCTCTCAAAATAATAGAAGTGGCTTTATATTGAGGATGTCTAATCAAAATTATGATAGAATTAGTGATTGTATTTGTTAGGAAAGATTATGAGCACTGTTATAAAGGTGTAATTTTATCATAAATAATCATAGAGGATTAACATTATTAAGAAGTTATTGACTCAGTTGAAAATTTAAACTGATTATTGAGTTTCGATTAATACAAGTAATGATTATGTCAAAAAATGTTAAGAGTGGATGATTCACATTTATGTGTATACCTTGTGCTAAAATTTCATTTGTGAGAAATGAATACTCCTAACATTTAGCATGAATGGAGACTAAATCAATGGTTTTACACGTAAATTACTTGCATCTAATTCGATGAGTTTGCAAGGTAAATAATCTTTCTATTGAAAGAATAAATAATTATTCGTTTTTGGATTACGAATAACTAAAATTGCTTCTTTATTTCCTTAATTTTTCAAATCGAAACATAGAACTATATATCTCAATAAGTAGGGAAAATTGATAATTTACACCTTTTATGACACCGACTTTCAAAACTTATACCTTTTGTAAAAAAAAAAAAAAATTCAAAACTTACACCTTTTCTGAGACTTTTTTTCTTTTTCTATACCAAACTAGTTTAACAGCCCGTGAAATTCACGGCCTTCCTTTATATTTATTGAATTTCATTGTGTTCTCATTCATGTAATTGGTCATGTTGCATTGAGTTTTTGTTGGTTTCCACATTGTGCGATATTTGTATTTTCACCTTTGTAAAGTCTTTTTTTTTTGTTTTATAAAGTCGTTACGAAGGCTTACATCGAAAAAAAAAGTCGTTACGAAGGTAAAAGCTTAATTTTTTTTTGTTTTTCGATGTAAACCTTTAACTTGTAAATTTTTTTAAACTCGTATATATGAGTCTTTAATAACTTTTGATTTTTGAAAAGTCGTGTATATGAGTCGTAAAAGTTATATAAACCTCTATTTTTTATATAGGAATTTTTTGTTTTTCGATGTAAGCAGGGGTGGAGCGAGGGAGGGCTAGTAGGGGCGGCCGCCCCCCCTAAATTTTGAAAAAAAATTCGATTTTTAACTAAAATTTACGAAATTTTTCTAATTTTCCTTGTTTTACAAAGGTTCCGCTCCCCTAAAATATTCCGGCCCTCCCTAAAGTAAAATCCTGCCTTCGCTACTGCATGTAAGCCTTTACCTTTTTGATTTTACGAAAAACTAATTGGAAAAAATTTATAGAATTGTTACCTTCGTAACGAAATTTTTTTTCATAATTGTACATAATTTTTTATATATATTTATATTCTAAAAGATGCTGAAAAAAGAGGGTTGTGAAAGTGACATATGTGAAAAAATCGAGTGAGTATTATTTTCCTAACATTACAATCATTTTGAATTTTATGATCGAGAAATGCAAAATTTATCTACAAAAGACGCTCATAATTTTTCATGATCTTTTTTAATATATTTTAATTTACGCTATGAATATGTCAATTCTTTAGTGTAAATTTGACATTAGATTGGTGAATTTTTTTAATTTTATTTTGAGAATATGTCTTTTTAATTAGTTTTATGAGCATGTCAATTTAATATTTTTCTATCATATATTAGTTAAGTTTTAAGAATTTGACATCCTTAATTTGTGAATATGAAAAAATAAATATGAACAAAAAGTTTAATGATTCATATTAGTTAGTGAATATGTCAAAATTGCTGTAGTACATTCATATTTCATATATTTGTAGTATCCTCAATTAACTACATATTCAATTTATAAGGATTATTTTTTATTTTAAAAAAACTTCTAGTTTATAAATAAAAATTTCAAAAATTATTGCTCTACTTTATTATTTTTATACTTTTTAATTAGAGATCATATTCGCTACATTATATAATTTGAATTTTTTTTAAAAAAAAATTATCATATCCGTAAATTGATTTTAAGTTTTGTGAACATTTTTGTTTTATTCTAAGAGCAATTTTGTTTTACATTACAAAAAAAATAAAAAATAAAAATTTAACTTAGATATGAAATTTTGATTTGTGAGCCTCTTCATATATTATTACATTATGTCAATGAAAATATGCTCGTTTGGTTTTGTGAATATGTCGATTCCGTTTTTGAAATATGTAGATTAAACGTGTGAGTATATCCCTTTTATTTAGTGAACATGTTAGATCACCCTTGTACATATATTTTATTTCGTAGGTCTTACGTGAGACCTATATGGCTATATAATACTCACAATATTTATTGTGCGACCATCTCACTCAAATTTTATTTTAATTTTCTTTTTGGAATTTTGAAATGATTTTTAAGTTTGTTTCTAAATTGGAAAAAATAGAAAAGTTACCCTTTGTATTTAGTTTGTGGATTGATAAGTATACTTCATTTTGCAAACAATATCATAATTTTATTGTGTCAACATGTCGTAATGAATGTAACTTATGGTATTGTGTAATTAAATTATGTGAATTTTTTTTTTTAATATATCTATTTAATTTTGATATGCAAATTCTAAATAGTAAATATGTCATTATACGTTCTATATGAAT